>CM064483.1:70656712-70779094 GCA_032716605.1 Paralithodes platypus
CTTACTGAGCTCATATGACGCCAAATTGCGTCATAAACTTATTGGAGAGGTATAGAGATAAGTCCATATGACGCGATCGCGTCATATGAGTTTTTGGTGGACTTATTCATATGACGCGATCGCGCCATATATGTCGCAAGGAGTTAAGGATGCGTCTGGCGGCGGAAATAGATAAATGGAGCTCCATTTGTTCCAGTCCATCAGAAATGCGTCTGGACCCCCCGCCAGAGTCTGACTCCGCCGTGTAAGGTACTGAGGCAGCCTGTGGTTTGCCTCTGATGCGAACAAGTCCACTTGTGGATGGTAGGGTTCGGCATTCATCTCTTGAATGATGTTTTGCTTGAGAGCTCATTCTACTTGAGTGCTCAGTCTCCGAGACAGAGCGTCTGCCCACACGTTCGCCACGCCGGGCAGATATGTTGCATGAACATGAGCCTTGCAGCCAGTCGAAAGATCTTTTCCGACAACCCTTGTAACACTCGAGATCTCACTGACCCTTGTTTCTGAATGCATGTCACTGCAGTCAGATTGTCAATTCTGAAGGCAAGGGACTTTCCCGCCTGGCTCATGCCGTGCTCCTGTAAAAAGAATAAGGGGACTAACAACTCCTTGGCATTGATATGAAGGTGATTTGACCTGGACCATAGACCCTGACCCTGATGTCCTAGGTTTGACTGGTAACCCCATCCAAGGGTACCTGACACGTCTGTATCTATCCAGACCGTCTGAGGAGGAGCTGTCCATGTCAAGGAGGAGTGCATTACTTCTGGCTTCGCCCAAGCCGCCAGGAGGTTGTGGATTAACTTTGGAATTTTCCGCAGTGTTTCCGCTGGCAACAGTGGAAAGCACCTGTTTCCTTCCAAAATAATTTGTTTGACCTTCAGACGACCTAACGGGACCGTCAGCTGTATCCAATTGAGTGAGCCTACCAGAGATTCCCAGATCTTCCTCGTTGTTGTCAGAGAATGAAGAAACCGAAAGAGTTTCATCCAAAATCTCTGACGGTTGTCTTCGCTCTGACTCAGAGTGAGTAACTCGGTATCCCAGATAAGACCCACCCACTGGATTTTCCTGGTGGGGATCAAGGAGGACTTTGCTAAGTTCACCTTGAACCCCAAGGCAGCTGCATGATTTAACACCTGTTGTACATGATGGAGGCAAATTATTTTGGATTGAGCTACTATTAACCAGTCGTCGAGGTACCATAACACCATGATCCCCTGCTGTAGTAATGGTAGCAAAGCCTGTCGGACTAATTTTGTGCAAACTCAGGGTGCCAGATTTAGACCAAAGGGCATTCTTTGAAAGACAAACGTTTGATCCCCGTTGCGCAAAGCTAGATATTTTTGAAAACATTTGATGATTGGGACATGCCAATAGGCTTCAGTTAGATCGATGGAACACATCCAATTCTGCGGCGGGAGTGTCAATCTGATCTGATTCACAATCAGCATCCTGAACGACTGATTGTGAATATGGGTGTTGAGATAAGAGAGGTCGATCACTGGCCTCATCTGAACACTGTCCCTTTTTGGCACCAGGAACAACTGGGATGTGAACACGGGTTGTGACAAAGGACTAGGGATAATAATCTGTTTTGGGCCATCTCGTTGACGATGGATCCCACCTCCAATGAAACATGATTGAAATCTGTGGGGATACATAAACGGGGTCGCCGGGACCACCGCCATGAGAGGACTTTCTTGACCACTGTCCTTGCCCATGTTCGCCGGGGCCATGCCCGATGACAATCCCAGAAGTAGCCAGTCGCATGACTGGTGTTGTCCAGCAGTACTACGCTCGGATCCGCCTCGCCTTGCCTTGGCACTGGGAGTGAGAGAGCCTTGTGGCATCTCAGTTTTTTGGATTGCAGGGTTGTGACTCTGATTTTGAAATGGGGGGATGAGAGACCTTGCTACCATCACTACCGGGTTTATCCCTAGATTGACCCCTGAACCAACGCCCTCTACCCCTGGATTAACCTTGTCCTCGAGACGTCCTGTTACTGCCAGGGGTTGTGTAAGTCTTGGATGACTGAAATGACTGGGACTGACAACGGAAATAACTCTTAGCATTAAATTTAGGTTAAAATGACTGCTCACTCTTTGGCTTAGAAGTAGTGGCAGGTTGGGAGTCTAATAGGAAATTGACAGCGCGCCAGGCATCGTCAGAGGCTAGGGTTTTGGTGAAAACATTTGATAATATTAGTCTCCTACCGATCTCTACAGGGAGTCTCCTTAAAAAGTACACCCTCCGGTCTTGACGAACCCGTACCGCCTCAAAGAGAGCCGTTCGGAAGTCGCCAAGAGACTGAATGGAGTTTTTGGAGAAGAAGGCGCCTAGTCAGAGAAAGAGCCTTCTGGGTGCCAGCGTCCGTTACCGACTCAGTCGTCCTGGCCAGAGAGGCCGCAAGCTGGCGGCTGAGCAGGTATTGGGACGCTAGTCTCCAGGCTTTCTGCCTCATCTTAAAATCTTTATCAATCTGGACCTGTGTGGGAGGACAAAAAGGCTCAGGTAATTGGCATAAAGAAAGTTTAGAGGCCCCCAAAAAGTCAATAATATGTTGAGGGACCCATTCCGCCTTGCCTACCGGCATAGAGAACCAATGATTGTCCTCTTGCGGGAGCTGGTGACTGCTCTTATTAGTTATAGTGCTGGCAAACAGCTGGGCCTTATGTGCCCATGCCACCCACGGCCCTGACTCACCCCCTTGAATTTAAACTACTGAAGAACCCGCAGAGTCCCTGAAGGGTATTGAATTTAACTCTGAGGTCAAACCCTGCAAAAGTTTTAAATCATTAAACCCATCTGACTTAGTCCAATCGGAAAATAGTTTTCCGGCGGAAGCGGGAGGCAAGGCAGGAGATGGCATGTACACAAAATAGTCAGGATTGTAAATAGTGGGAATGGCTTTTACAACTACATCAAGTACCTCCCCAGATTGGTTCTTGGCCCTTAGTTTCTTAGCCTCACTTGCCTCAATAACCCAAATGTTCCAGAACAGGGGACTCACCTGTAACTGTGGGCTGTGCGACCTCGGGGCGTAAAGGCTTAATGACAGTCCAAGATGTATCTGGTCCATATAAAAGGGGCATAGGGCCCTTCTTACTAGGAATAGATTTATCAAGTGGGAGAGGAAGCAATTCAGAGAATAATTTTAAATTAGACGGCAACATAGCCGTGGCTCCCAAAGTGGAAGTCGTAGGAGTGACAGTGGGGGGAGGTAAGCTTACGTTAACCTGCGGTTGAACAAGTAGTTGCCCTAGAGGTCGCACCGCCGGGGCTACTGGTACTGAAACTGTTACCTGTAGCTCTCCCTTAACCTGTTTCATAAACTCAAACCACTCCTGGAATTGTTCCTCTGTAATATAAACCCCACTTTCTTTGTCTGACTTGGACGCGGACTGTGACATCTCTGAGTCCTGCGTTCCTGAGTGCCGAGAAAAAGGGCGTTGGCCAGACGCCTGGTCCTCGGCGTGTACTTTGCGCAGTGGCAGTATCGTAACCAATGAGGATAAGGTTCTGCACAAAGGCTACAAACAAAATTTAGTCAAAGTTTTCGCCATACTTAACATCTTCTTCCGCACACCTCGGTTGGGCTACCTCCAAAGGGTAGCCAAGTCGCACCCCACCTGCCTGTGGTATCCTCGCAGACACCCATTGTTTCCTTTTTCCATATCTTACTTTTTCATTTTGGGTGACACAAACAGGGGCTGCGCTACCTGGGGCCTGTCCCAAGTAGTTTTATTTTTTTTGTTTTGTTATAAATATCTTATTCTGTTAACCAAAACCACTGCCATCTCAGCCCATTGCCACCATGAGTTTATGCCCAAAGTGCGACTCCCGGGTCACCAGTAGGGGGTTCAAGTGTGCCAGATGCTGTTCTTGGTACCACCCCTATGCTCTGGACTTCCTGAGAGTCTCTGTAAGGACTATGTGTTATTCCCAAAAATTCATACATTTGGATGGAGGTGGTTCTGTCACAACTGCCCCTCAGATGTCGAGAACGCATTGGTCAGCTCGCAGGCCACAACGGATCTGAAGGACGCTATAGTGAGTGAAGTCTCTGGCGCCCTTGCTGCTGTGGCAAGTCAGATTGAAAAAATAGGAGACCGAATTACCAACCTTGAAACTAACGCTGCCACACCAGACATTCCCTCGTTTGCCAGAATTGTCCAGCAAACGTTAGAAGACACAAAAAAGGAGCCTACCAAGTGCACCACAGAGGTGGTGGAAGGTGGGAAGATAAAAACTGTCTGGGACCATCAAGTCCTAATAGTTAAGCCCAAAGATAGTACCTCTGAGCCCACAAGCCAACCTGATACTAAGGCTATTGAGAAAGCTTTGGCTGCAATCCCAATAAATAAATGTACTATAACTGAATCAGGTGCTTTAGTAGTACGACTTCCATCAAAGAAAGCCAAAGAGGACGCAGGGAAGGCCATCAACCAGTGTCTCGGGACTGACAACATCTTCAGTGTGTCAGAACCTAAGAAGATGCTACCAAAAATGATCCTGGTTGGAATCTCTACTGATACTGATGATGACGAGATCATCCCCAGCATCCTAAGCAAGAATCCAAGCATAAAGTCTCTGTTCGACGAGGGCCTAACTCTAAATTTAGTGTTCACTAAGCAGAAAAAGGATGCACATACAAAAACAGCAGTAGTAAAAATGTCTCCTGAAATACGCTCTTCAATTGTCAATGAGGGAAACTCTGTGTATGATGGACTCACTAAATGTCGTGCTTATGATCGCTTCTGGGTGACGCAATGTTACCATTGTCAGGGCTTTGGTCATACTTCTGACAGGTGTACCCGGAAAGGTGAGGACCCTAAATGTAGTTTCTGCGCTGGTACTCACAGTTCAAAAGGCTGCACAAATATAGCTTCCCCTAAATGCATAAATTGTGTAAACTCCTCATCAGTCACAGAGCCACCAACTCATTTTGCTTCAAGTAGAAATTGTCCTCTTATGATAGCCCAAAGAAATACACTTATCGAAAACACCAATTTTGTGAGTTCAAAAAAATTAAAAACGTCCCAAGGAGCCGGTTGAAACTGAGCATGCTAAATGATCGTTCCATGCGCAACAAGATGGATTACATTGGTGAGGTCTTCGATGAGCTCGGTCTCGATATATTTTGCCTCACTGAGACCTGGTTGTTTGAGTCAGATCTAAATATTATTCAAGCTGCGTTACCTAAAACTCATTCAATAATAAGTGTTCCTAGGTCTTGTAGTGATCATCCGGGTGGTGGAGTAGCGTTTTTATATTCTACGTCACTAGTAAATATCTCTCAGATAAGTCATAACCCAGCCCCTCTTTTTTTATGAACTGTTGGAATTGGAAATAAAAGTTTGTCAACAAATCCTAAGAATAGCAGTTATTTACAGTCCTAGCCATCGAGGAACAGATAGAGGTTTTATGGATGAGTTTGGACAGGTTCTTGAAGAGTTTTCGTCCAAAACTGGAAGACTCTTGATATGTGGAGACTTTAATTACTGGATCGACAACCCTCATCTGAAACCATTTTCCTCCGAGTTCCTTGAATTGACTGACCAGAATAATTTTGTAAATCACGTGTCCAACCCAACTCATATCTCAGGACACACCCTTGACTTGTTTCTGTCTCCCACCGGTTGTGATGGTCTTCTGGATGTTGAGGTGGAGGTTCTGGACTCTTCTATTTTTGATCATTCTCTGGTTACTTTCGGCTTTGATTTCCCTAAGCCGCCCATATACGAGAGAGTGATCAGGTTTAGAAACTACAGAAATACTGACCAGAATATTGCTTGCAATGAAATAAGACAGCACCTTGCAAGTATTGATACTTCCAATCTTTCTTCAGACGAGCTGGTGGAGGTACACAATGGCGCACTTAAGTCTGTGTTTGATCATCACTATCCGGAGGCAGAAAAGAGAATCATAGTGCGAGATGACTCACCATGGAACAGCCATCGAGTCAAATTTCTTAGAAGAGAGCGTAGAAGAGCCGAACGTAAATGGCGGAAAAATAAAACTGACATCACATGGCTGCCATAATGTTGGCAAAAAGAGCCGTAGTCCACACAATCAAAGACGAAAAGAAAGCATATTATCAGGGGAAAGTCGAGTCATGTGGTGGTGATCAGAGAAAGTTGGCTTCGGTTGTCAGTAGCTTACTTGGAAAAAGACACGTGAACTCAAGACCTTCTGCATCTGATGCAGAGTTGGCTGCAGATTTTGTCACATTTTTTACTAGCAAGATAACTCGTATGAGACTTGAACTGGACGAAGGCCCCTCTAATGAAGAATATTCAATTGTACCCCAACCACGACATATAATATAGGGGAGAAATGTGTGAAATGGATAGAAGCCTTCCTGAAAGATCAGAGACAGAGGGTACTGGTGAATGGAATAGGCTTGGGGTGGAGGGAAATTACAAGTGGGGTACCTCAGGGATCTGTGTTGGGATCACTGCTGTTTGTTATATTTATCAATGACTTGCCTGAAGTTATAACTAATGGAAGTGAGGTATACCTGTATGCGGATGACACTAAACTGTATAGAAGAGTGAGGAGTAAGGAAGATATGGGTTTGCTTCAAGGAGATGTGGAGGGCATGAAGGGATGGTCTGAGCATTGGTTAATGCCTTTTCATCCAAAAAAATGCAAGTACATGCGGATTGGAACCAGCAAGATAGACAAGGTAGGATACAGTATGTATGAAGCGATGGAGGAAGTGAGTGCAGAAAAGGATATAGGAGTAGTGATAGACAATAAGTTAAATTTCTCAGAACATTTAGCGGAAAAGATAAACAAAGCCAATAGAATTGTAGGGCTGATAAGGAGGACATTTGTGTCACTTGACGAAGAAATCTTCAGGAATCTATATACAGCGCTGGTTAGGCCGCACCTGGAATATGCAAACCAGGTGTGGGCTCCATATATGGTAAAGGATATAGAAGCAGTGGAGAAAGTGCAGAGGAGAGCTAGCAAGCTGGTACCAACGTTGAAGAACGCGGGCTATGAGCAGAGGTTGAGGACACTGGGGCTTCCGACACTGGCATATAGGAGAAAGAGAGGGGATATGATAGAGACTTTTAAGATAGTGTCAGGAAAGTATGATGAGGATGTGTGTGAAGGTATCTTCTTGATGCGGGAGGGAACAAGAACGAGAGGACACTCTAAGAAAATTTACAAAGAAAGAAATAGGCTTGAGAAGGCAAAGAACTCATTTTGTGATAGAGTGGTAAATGAGTGGAACGCACTGCCCCAGTATGTAGTCGATTCCGAATCAATAAGGGAGTTTGAAAGTAATCTTGATAAAGCATGGGGAAGACAAGATTTGAAGTTTGATTATAAAACAAAAATACAGAATAGTAAAAATGTTGCGTCTGCTACCGCCGCCGCCAACACCGTGAACGACCGCAGCAGTGCAAGTACTGGTACTGAGCTGGATACACAGGCATAGTTTGCCTTTTTCCAGAGGATCTACTGTAAGAAACTGTAAGAAACTGTAAGAATATACTCCTAATAGTGTCCTCTCATCATTCCATCCGGTGGAGGCTGATGTTGTTTCATCATATATAAGAAACCTTAATAAAACATTTTGTCAATTGGATCCTATAAAAGTTTCCATATTACCTGGTGTATATGATCATGCAGTGGAACTTATTTCCAAAACAGTTAACAAATCTTTCTCCGAAGGCAGCTTCCCAGTGTCTGAAAAACATGCCTTGCTCCGACCTATCCTTAAGAAACCTGGACTTGATGTAGAGAACATGTCGAACTACCGTCCTGTCTCCAACTGGTCTTTTTTATCAAAGATATTAGAGCGTGCCATAATTGATCAACTGCTGCCGCTACTTAAGCAAAATGAAACTATAACTATTTTTCAGTCTGCTTATCGGCAGCATCATTCGACTGAGACAGCATTGATCAGAATACATATTGATTTAGTCAAGAACACTTGTGACGGTGAGATCTCATTGTTGGTTTTACTTGATCTCTCTGCAGCCTTCGACACAGTGGATCATGAGCTGCTATTGAGTGATCTTTATGACTGTGGTGTGCATGACTCTGCCCTCTTGCTTCTCAGGTCATACTTGTCAGGTAGATCCCAGAGTGTGATGATGAATCGGATAGTCTCGGACTTGGCACCCCTGCTCTAAGGCGTTCCGCAGGGATCAGTGTTGGGTCCTGTCCTGTTCACGATATACACTAGTGGCTTGTCTCTTCTGCTTCGTGCACACGGTGTCACCTATCATTTCTATGCTGATGACACCCAGATTTACGTGAGGATCACAGGTATAGCTGATACACAGAGGAAGGTGGAAATGCTGATGACCGATATCAAGAAGTGGATAATAATAATAATAATAATAGTTCTTAAAGCTAGTGCATGCTAAGCCAGCTAAGGATAGCCCAATAAGGCCGATTAGGCGTTTTTCCATTAGGGTCCTGTACTACTACCCCATCCCCTTACTCATGAGGGATGGTAACGACTCAGTGCTTGTGAAAAATCTTTAATGCGCCGAGTGTGGGCGTGATCCCGGGCCTCTGGGTGGAAGTCCGAGACGCTAGTCACTACACCAAGCGAAATTCTCATCATCCGAGAAAACAGAAGGGCTACTGACGCAGTAAATGCCCTTTCCATCGATACGGGTGACTCACAGCTGCAACCAGTAAACTCTGTTCGAAATCTGGGAGTGTATCTGAACTCAAGACTGGATTTTAAGGCGCACGTAAATCAGATTGTCCAAAGTTGCTACCTACACATCAGAAATCTCTCCTCGGTGAGGCAGTTTATACCTAGACGTTGCCTTCTGACACTGGTCCACTCAATGATATTCTCTCGTGTTGATTATTGCAATATTCGTGGGTCTTCCAAATTACATATTAAAGAAAGTACAATCTGTTCTGAACAGAGCTGCAAGACTCATTTTTGGAATTCCACCAGGAACCCCTACCACTTCTTATCACATCGAACTGCACTGGTTACAAAAAAAAGCTAGAATAGAATTCGGAGTTGTGTCTGGTAACTTTCAAGGTCCTCAAATTTGGTGAGCCCGGGTATCTTGGAGAGCTGCTCAGGCGTCCACCGGCACGCCATGGTGTAGTCGTGCGCCATGATGATGATCCCCTGCGTCTTGATGAGCCGTGGGCTTTCCGGCAGTCATCTTTCTTTGAGAGATCATTCTTTTACATGGCTCCAAGGTTATATAACAGACTGCCACTGACCATGAAACAACATAAGTTCTGTTGAGTGCTTCAAGAGGCAACTTAAGACTTTTCTCTTTGAAAGAAGCTATGATCTCGAGAGGGGTGTCATTATCGAGGGCTATAGGGTGTAAGCTATTTGCCATTGCTGGTGGCTGGGTGATGCGTATAGGTTTTGTGTTTCATTGATTTAAGCGATTCGTGTTTGTTTTTTTGGTTTGGTTTTGGTTTTCGAGCGCCAGTGAATTCTGCGGAAAAATCGGCGCTTGTGAGAAATAATTAACATGCTTATTATTATTATTATTATTACTCCATGTTGGTGTAAATTAGATCCCGGTGACCGGGTCAGGGGGGCCGGTAAAGCCTCCAACCGAGACTCGCCAACCCGGGCAGCGGAGTCGTGTGTTCCTGTTTGTGAGTCGTCGAGAACGTTGGACTCAGAGAGGTCCTGCATGTTTAGATCCGGTATCTCATACTCTGTAGGGTCTTGGACTGAGGCGGGTTGGTTAGAAGAGCATCCATCTTCCTGCCGGCGAGAAAATACACTGCTGCCCCTTTCCGATCCCAATACTGGTAGCCTACAACTTTTGGCTCAGGTTGAACACGGTGGGGGATGGTAAACCGGTGCGATTGGCCGGAGACATTGCTGGATGTGTCTCTAGGTGCCTCCTTGCGTGACGAAGAATGTTTATCCGGTTTGGGTGGTGGCTGCGCCGCCTTCTTCGACGAGGAGGACTTCCTAGACTGCCTCTTCTTGGTTTTGTCATTGCCAGCAGCAAGAGCGGCGTCAAAATCAGAGCGTGACCTCTTAGGCGCTTGTTCAACAGAAGGCAACTTGGGTCTAGGTCTAGGAGAACGGGACCTGTTACGCCGGCTAGACGAGGGAGTTGCGTCCGGCGGATCTGAGGTTCTAGGTCGCTTGGGGTGGCGGGAGGGAGTTTCATGAGTATTACCCCCAGGGGTTGAAGTAACTGAAGGCCCTTTAACCCTCCAGCACCGGTTTCGCATTCTATAAGATATCCCCGAAACCCAGACGATTTGGCCAAAAAACGTCTCCGCCTAAGCTACCGTATCTTTGTTATTTTAACTGCTACCGTATTCCCACGCATCTCCAAGCGTAGATGTGTTTTGTACCTGTAGACTGGCATTAAGTAGAACTCTCTAAGTCAACTGGTTCAGTTGTGATGACGATTTCCATGGAGAGAGTTTCGAGGCGATGTTAGCCATATGACCCACTTTTCACTACTGAATCTGGCTTTGCAGACAACACAATAACAAGCAACGCCTTTGCTTCTTGTGTTCGGAGGTGTGCGGCGTCGGACCAATTGGCTGTGTTTATATGCGTCGGACGGACGGCTTTCAAAATAAGCTTACAGGCTTTCAAGCTTACGGTGCTCAAGAGCCCATCCGTGTTCCAGGGCCTAGTTTGTTATGGGTGCCTCAGAGCCCTTCCGGTTCTGAGGGGTTAAGCAAATCTTCTAATATTTGGTCATCTAATTGTAATGATTTGTGAGCTACCGTCTTACAGTACGTTACATATATTGATTGAATATGGATCAAAATGGTCTTACATTGTCCATCCGCATGGTTTAAGTATGCATTACGAAAGGCAGAACACTTGGGGTATGATTGGGAAAGCCAACGACCACGAGATCGATCTAAACAGGGGACACACTTAACACAGAGAATGTGCCCAATAACTGTTAAATTTGTACAACCCAAGGCAGAACAGAAAGAGAAAGCACTCTTATCCATGGTTAACCCCCTCCCGCCAGGGAGATGCAGATCCTCCTAGGTGTCCCACATGCGAACCTGTGGGTGAGGAAATTCCAAGAATCAATGCTCATAAGGACACGCTAGGTTGGAAGAGCTAATATTAATATATATCTCCAACGATAATGAGAAAAAAGAATTGAGTAACACTAAACAATCTTAGTTCCCCTTACGTTAAATACATTCCCCAGAAATGTAAGTGAGTAGATCGTAGCCTATCATGTGGTACCTGTGTATATAACTCCTTACCTAAGTGACCAACACTGACCTAATCCAGTCTTGTTATGAAAGAACTAAACCCGGCGACCAACACTACTTATGGATCTAAATTCTTTACCCTCGGCGGACCAACGCCTTAATTTTAAGCTATACAGATAACTGAAAGCTACAAGATAGGAATGGGCGAGTTCGTTTCTCGGCTCAGCCGTTATTGTCCCGGCGGTAATGGCTACCCACTTCCAGCCACCAGGATAAACGTTCAGACAGTACCAAGCAACGAACGTTTTGCTGTTAAGTTTATGCGGCGGAATAAGTTGTTGTAATAGAGGCGGGTTAGCCGAACACTCTCAATTTTTTTTTTTTGTAAAATGCCGGTCAAGCCGAAATCATACTAGACGCCGTAAACAAAACAGACAAAATCCATTTCTATCCTGCACCAAACGAGGATATTCTGAATATTTAACATAACTCTAGATGTTTCCCAGCGAAAAAAAACATGTGAAACAACTAGAGGCACGTTGACTAAGTCTCACTTTTATAAATCCCGCCGGGAGGGCCAACCCTCCAAAATGGCATAAACGTGCACATACTGTAATAAATATGGCATAGTTATACATGAATAATATATAAAATCAACAATAACACTCCCTAGCCATACATAAGCAACCTACATGAGGCCAACTAGATGGGGGCAGATGGCGATGATATCAGTCATAATTATTATGTTCTATCCAACAACCAACTCTACTCCTAAAATCGATTAATGAAATATTACAAACACATGTGGCAGTAGCACAAACCTGCAATCCAGCATCAACCGTAATGAACACGTAGTAAACACGAAGTGTAGGTTGAAGAGCATCATAGCTCCGTGCAGGACCCCTCAACTAAGTGAGACAATCCACGAGCACTAGCCCACGTGGCATACTGTTGAACACCCAAAATGGAACGAACAACAGGCCCCGGTTCACCCTATAAGAAGCCTCATGACTAAACAGTGAACTAATAATGAGCTATGATAATAAAACAAGCACGTAGGAGCCTCGCCTTATCACAACGAGGACTCCGCCTAACACACTCGTCTTAGCATCTGAACCCTGAAACACAGTCTCCAGGGCCCGCTAAAGGATGCTCACAGCCTACTCCTAGTCTATAAGCTACCTAACCTCAGCATTTAGCATGTACATATGAGTAAAGACTCACCATAACTGAGGGGAGGTGAAGAATGAAGGAGGGCTGGAGCGCCCACGACACACGTCAGACACAAGCGGGCCCGGGAGGAATAAGGACGTGAGATCGCTTCGTGAGGGAGGCGAAGCGTGCGGAACAGCAGACGCATGGGAAGCGCAATGCTAAGATCAAGTTTAACAAATTTTATTTTAATTATTTTTTGCTAGTTTTTTCTAGTAGTGGTACCCACATCATATAGGACGAGTCCGTGAGTGGTTTTCTAGTAGTGGTACCCACATCATATAGGAGGAGTCCGTGAGTGGTTTTCTAGTAGTGGTACCCACATCATATAGGAGGAGTCCGTGAGTGGTTTTCTAGTAGTGGTACCCACATCATATAGGACGAGTCCGTGAGTGGTTTTCTAGTAGTGGTACCCACATCATATAGGACGAGTCCGTGAGTGGTTTTCTAGTAGTGGTACCCACATCATATAGGACGAGTCCGTGAGTGGTTTTCTAGTAGTGGTACCCACATCATATAGGACGAGTCCGTGAGTGGTTTTCTAGTAGTGGTACCCACATCATATAGGACGAGTCCGTGAGTGGTTTTCTAGTAGTGGTACCCACATCATATAGGACGAGTCCGTGAGTGGTTTTCTAGTAGTGGTACCCACATCATATAGGACGAGTCCGTGAGTGGTTTTCTAGTAGTGGTACCCACATCATATAGGACGAGTCCGTGAGTGGTTTTCTAGTAGTGGTACCCACATCATATAGGACGAGTCCGTGAGTGGTTTTTAAGAGCATTTCGCTCACGATGTGTGGCAATCGTATTTTGATCTCTCCCGGGCGAGAAGTTTGAAAGACAAGCTTGAGTTCAAAGATTGGCTATAAACAATGCTATGGCGCATCGTCAATGATGAAGGGGCCACTAATAAATATACAAATTTAGCTTGCTGTCAAAACAAAAATATATATATGGTGGCTTGCTACCGCTCGCCAGGAAAATATTGACACCTGGATGGGGATAAACGTCTTAATGGGTTGAATGGGGAGGAATGGATACAAACCAGAGAAAGAGGGAAAGGAGAGAAAGATTTAAAAAGCCAGTGACCCCCCTTAAAGGAAGAACTTAACAACAGCCTTATGACAACACTTTCATTCATCCCTTGTGCTCCGGGATCCTGCATGAAAAAACAAAAACGAATCTGTTAAGAAAGCAAGATCTAATCCTATACTCCTATAGTATCATGAGTGTGTGTACAGTCGCGCTAATAAGTCATGTTTCGGCACCAAGTATGTTTTGATCAATAATTGGTACCGGTATCAGCAATGTCTAAAACTTGATTTATTCGTTTCGAGTGAGATATACAAGCATGCTCCTACACTTCCCACCCTATTCAACATCTGCCAGACATTAATACAGCCCGGAGCGAGCCAAACGTAATGGCAGCTGGGACATGACTTATTAGCGCAACTGTACCTTGGGGTCATAACATATGTAGGAAGTATATCACAATATTAGGTTGTACGGTACTTTTTGAGATGTCTTTTACATACAGGTACTAAATATATCTAAACAATATAAAATATGTCCTGAAATAAATAAGGTTTACAAATCATAATGAATATAACTATAATTAGATGGGTAATTTATATTATTAATACGGTATATACATATAGCACAGTAATATAACACCATTCCATAATATTCATATATATGGACTCGAGCTTAACCTATGTTTATCACATTATGATTATACATGTATTATATTATATTATGGAAACAGATTAACTTGCTCATGTACACCCTATGTGGTGGATTGTGTTCTTTCATTTATAAACTATTATTTTACTTAAGCGTTGTTTCCACATGGCGATTTTGATTAGTTGTTTTGTCTTTTTACTGTGTTCGTATACGTTTTGGTTTGTTTATTTTGCAAGTTTTACATTATAATATAGCTTATACAGGTGTTGACTGTACCAACTGCAACATTATTCCAGAACAACAGCTTGAAAACTGTAAGTTTTATAAACAAAATAAGGTTCTTAGTTCAAAGTACAAGTACAGTACTGTATACTATATTTTCAATCTATAGGTAACCTTGATTTAGTTACTATTCTGAAAAAGGGCTATGTGATCATTCTGGGGTAAATTTGTTTAGCGTACTACAATATCATTATTTAAGAGAGGAAATACTGTTTAAATATTTGAGTCAAGTAACTTAAGTTCTTTGTCATGCATCTCTAAAAGAAGGTAGATGAGATGAATGTTTAATATTGAAATGCTTTGCACAAGGAAAATATATATGGCTATAGGTCTGAGATGAGTGAGTAATAGTTACACAATTTATATTAGTTAATAAACAGGAGGTTTATTGGATTTTGAAAGTGAACCCAGTTTTCTTTTAATGATGAGATATATATCCAGCATATTGGATTTCACAAATATGAAATGAAACTAAGGATATCTGTCTTTTAGTTTAGTTTGAGACTAGAGATTCAGAAACTATCCAAGTTCACCATCCTGAAGGTGAAGCCAAGGAAAACCTTCCTGCTAAATACCAAAACAAAATATAAAATGAAATAACATAAAACATGAAAGTGATACTTGGGAAGTTTTCTTGACAAATAGCCTACCCAGAAAGAAAAGCCAAGACGTTTTTCTTTTGAGTATTCGTAAAGTGATACCAAGACCATTAATCTTGGTGGTCCAGAATATATCGCGTTTCACTATTAACACCGACTCTACAGGTTCAACGACATACAACATTGACAGTGATATACTTATTGGTTACACTGGGGCTTTTTGGTGATATCGAGGCAGTGATTAGGGCTGAGGAGTGTTAGGGTGTAGTAGTGGGGTGGGCTGCGTGATCGGAGTTTGGAGGCGAGGCGCGAGGACTGGTGGGAGGAACAGTTCAAAATTTATGAACCTGGTACATATACTGTGAAGACCTGATGTATTTGACAACCTTATCAGTTTAACTAATCTATTGTGAGATGCCTTGATCCCCAAGGGGGTGACCAAAAAGAAATGTCCCCCATCAACGCAATTTGTTGGATTCTCTAGCTTGTTTAGGGGGAGGTTTGCCAGCCCAGCCGCCCATTGTTGTGTATAATGTGTGAGGGTGTATGTGGAGTGTAATCATACTGTTGGAATGGCTATGGTTGTGAATGTAATCTGCAATCACCTCGATCATGGTAATTGGGAGATAGCAGTCACATTGTAAATGCAATACTGGTCTACTGCATCTATGATGTCCTCCTTTGAAGAGGGGGGGGGCGTTGGCAGGCCATGGGAGTGAGTGCCAACTAACAACTCACCCAGTGGGGGATCAATACACGGGCCTTCCGCATACTACTTTGGAATGCTACAGCCTACTCTGTTTAATGCATAGTGTTAATGTGAATGAATGGCTGTACGTACTTCCAGCACAACTGCAAAATGGTTAACTCATTAATGCAATTTCAATTTATGAACAAATCTGTGGGAGTATTATATCCGGTAACCACTTCATAGTATTACAGTACAGTATACCAGGTTCATTAGTCCCCAACTTATAGTTGTGGACAGGTATACATGGTACACTACCTAACTATACACATGCAACTGCAAGTGTTAGCTAATGGAGCATTCGGACTTCATCTATCAGGCCAATCAAATATTATTAACGCATAATATTTCCTTGTCTGAACTGCCCAACATATAGTGTGCCATGTACTCCTAACCGGAACTGTACACTCACACTCAAAAGTCATGTCATACCTTCAACATTAGATATCTCTCTAAAAATGGATGAACATAATTATGAATGTTACAAGAACAGAGTATTATATTCAAGCTTTATCCTTTTTGTTAAGTATTTTTATTACCCTGTATATCAAAAGAGGGTACAGTATATATATCTTGAATTAGTGAAGGTGGTAGGCGACTTTTGATCGTGAATGTACAGTTGGTGTAAGTTCCAAGCAGTACATTTCCATCGATATAAATAAAACATTGGGTATAGACTATTGATACACACTGACTTGGGGCCGAATTCTCAAAACATTTACAGCACCTCATCTCCCTCTGATTGCTTTATCGTGAATCCCGACATCGTGATCTTAGCCCTATTATTACTAAAATAAAATATATCTGGGTAAAATCATTTATGATGCTTTAGTTTTCCTGGCTACGAGGATAATATACTGTAGTAGGACTATGCAAAGAATATACAGTTAATTAATCGGTATATTATGCCACTTCACCATAGCTTTGAGAATCAGACTCTTGGTCTTTGATCAAACTAAAGTAAACTCCCTTTTATCCAAAATTCATATATCCACAAATTTCAGTTAACCAAAGTTTTTGCTATCCATATTTTTCAACTAGTTTTCACTTATTTAACCCCTCCAACCCGGAAGGGCTCTTGAACGCCCATAACAACCTCGGCCCGCGCAACCCGGAAGGGCTCTTGAACGCCCATTGCTTGCGTGCGTGCTTTCGAATGCCGCGCGTACATTTTTGGTATCGTGGGACGGTAGGTGGCGCCACCAGGCGTAAACTACGCCACAGCAACAGTATCTACCCCGACGCCATCATGGACAGTACGCCAAATAGTGATTCCGCTGTGTCCGATACCGTGCTTCCTACGACGCCCTTGCTAGTTCGTCGCGCCTTACCCCGACGCCATCGCCTAAATGTGTTATCTCCCGGAGGTATTGAGACGACATTGAGACTTTATGAGCGAGCTGATGCCAAGAATAATGTTGATGATGAAGTCAGTGACGACTCCAGTAATTATAAGTCGAGTGATTATGGCCATGAGAGTGAGAAAGAAGAGCAATTCCTGGGATTTGCGAGAGAACATGACAGTGATGAGAGTGATGAAGGTGATGTACCAGTTGTTGAGGAAGCTGGTTTACCTAAAGACAGTGAACTTGAGAGAGTGAGTGAGTGGGAGAGTTCAAGGTCACTCACCAAATTTCGCATAAGTGACACGACTCCAAGCCCTTCCCCAGGTAAATCGCCTTTCAAGCTACATTTGTATAAGCAGAAAATACTTGAGAAGGCGGCCGCGGCAGCTAGGGAACAAGCAAAACTACTTGGTGAGGATGAGGCTGTGAGTGAGGGTCAGCGTGGTGACCCTTCTCGTCCGCCATTGTCTCCCTTATCTACCCACGCCACCCAAGATGACCCGGATGCCCCGCATTCTTCCCCATCACCCCCACCATTGCCAAGGGTTGAGGACCCCCCACTTTCGGCCTATTTGCCTCCTAGGTCCCCCGACAGGAGACATACTGCTACCGAAAAGGGGAAAGGTAGGAAATATACCAAAAAAATTAAGAAAAGTAAGAGAGTTTTGTTCGAGGCTCCCGCGGCGTCCACCCCGGCCGGCCCCAGCCATACGTCCCCGCAACTTTCCCCACGGTCCTCCCCACCTCTCCCGCCTTCAACATGTCTTCCTGAAGAAGTCTTTGAGCTCGCATCACCAATACCTGGGCCTAGTGACAGTGAAACATTGCTTTCTGTCACTCGTCGCAGGCCAAGGAGCCCAGGACCTCGGGGGGACACAGCCTCACCTGCCACTCCTTCCCCACCTCGCCCACCCGCACGCCGCCCACGCATCACTGGTTCCCCGCCAGATTATGTGGGGGCCACTGATGATGAAGGGCACCTCTCTGAAGACTCTGGCCATGATTACATAGGTCCACCGTCAGGGCAAGATGACCACTCTGACGATGACTATATGGACATCGACGACCCTCGACCCATCCGCTTGGCCCGGCGTCGTGCTGCCCGTCGTGCTGCCCGCCGCCCTGGCCGACGCCCTCGCCGCCCTAGGGCGCGCGCCTCCCGAGTTGGCCGTGGGCGTGCTGGGCCACCAGCTGGAGCTCCTCGTCAGCGTAGACAAGACCCATTCTACGTTTTTCAGTGGCAAGACGTAGTTGATGAGGATGGATACAACCCTGATGTGCCAGCTTTTGATGAGGTACTGGAGGGTTCAGGCATTACCCCCAATTTTCCTGCAGGCCCCAATGCTCCACCACACGAACTATTTGAGGCCTTCTTTGATGAGGAGGTGGTAGGCTATGTTGTCAAAGAGACAAATAAGCAGCACCAATTCCAGGTCCACTTTTTGGGCAAGGTGACCAAGGGCCACATGAGGCAGTGGACCCCAGTGACTCATAAAGAGTTCATGGTGTTCCTGGCACTCACCATGCTAATGCCTCATGTCAAGAAGCATAGGTTGCCTGACTATTGGATCACCAATGATCTGATATCCACCCCTGCCTTCGGGAAATATATGTCTCGCGACCGGTACCTTGATATCCTCGCAGCGCTCCATCTTGTCACCAACCTTGACGTCCACCTCCCAGACAAGCTGTGGAAGATTAGGACGTTGTACGAGATGATGCGAGAACGCTTCACCTCCTACTTCAAGCCCTTCCGCAAGGTCGTCATTGACGAGTCTCTTGTGCTGTTCCGGGGAAAACTCAGCTTCCGGCAGTACATCCCCTCAAAAAGACATCGCTTTGGCATAAAATTCTTTGTGCTGTGCGACTGCCAAACTGGCTATGTCCTGGACTTCCTGGTCTACAGCGGGAAGGAAGGGGACTTGCTTGTGGACCCCCTCATTGGCTTTGGCGGAGCAGTGGTGCAAGCCATGATGGACCGCTACTTTCACAAGAATCACGTCCTCTACACGGACAATTATTACACGTCCCCCACTCTCTCACAGTACCTGCATGAGCGCAAGACGGGGACTGTAGGCACAGTACGAGGGAAAAGGAAGGGCATGCCACCTTTCCCTCCAAAGACCAAAAAAGGTGATGTGTTCCGGAAGAAGTCGGGGCCCATTCTGGCTATCCACTGGCACGACCAGCGGAAGGTCAACCTCCTGACCACCATCCACAAGGGGGAAATGGTGGAGACTGGCAAGGTGGATCGCCGCACCCAGGCCAGGGTGACCAAGCCCGATGCTGTCCTGGACTACAACATCAACATGAGGCTGGTGGACAAGTCCGACATGCAGATAGGCTTCATTGACTGCCTGCGTACCTCGTGCAGATGGTACAAAAAGTTCTTTCTGCATATGGTGGACATGTCAGTTCTGAAGCCTACAATATATACAAGCTTCGGAATGTGAACACACCCATGAAGTTCAATAGCCTGCGGAGGTTCCAAAAGCAGGTGTTGACGGAGCTCCTGGAGAAGTATGCTACGCCACAGAGGGCAGTGGCACATCCTGGGCCCGCCGTTATTGACCGCTTGCAGTGTGCTCAATACTTGATTAGGCACAGGCTTGGTTCCCTGCCTCAGAATGAATCAGGAAGAACACAGCAGAAGCGGTGCCATGTCTGCTACAACAGCAGGGTGAGGCCGAGGCCAGGTAAAAAGTCAACCATGGAGTGTGTGGAGTGCAAGGTGGCACTCTGTGCTTTAGAGTGCTTCTTTGATTACCACTCCAAGCTGGAGTTCTAATAATCATACTGAAATTGCCAAATAAAATGACAATATGTACACTATAATTATATATAGGCAAAAAGTGGAAGAAAACCAATTTATTGTAATACAAAAGTCATGTATTATGAGAAAATTGATACAAATACAATTACACCATAATAATATGTGAAAGTCACACATATGTATATACCAAGTGACATTTATATGATTAGAACCTATAGAAATATATAAATCAGTGAAAAAAGACCCAATAAATTGTATATAAAACGTTTACAAATCATATAACTAAGTGAAAGTGACACAAGACCTAATATTTGATGGCCAAAGTATAATAAATACCTGTGATAACGAATAATCAGTGCCTAATACAACAATAACCTACCTCAATTACTAATAAAATGTACGGTATCGAGTGAAAATGAGCATTATCAGTGACAGTGACACTCTCTAAAGCATATTTGTCAAAGTGAAAGTGACACAAGACCTAATATTTGATGGCCAAAGTATAATAAACACCTGTGATAACGAATAATCAGTGCCTAATACAACAATAACCTACCTCAATTACTAATAAAATGTACGGTATCGAGTGAAAATTAGCATTATCAGTGACAGTGACACACTCTAAAGAATATTTGTCAAAGTGAAAGTGACACAAGACCTAATATTTGATGGCCAAAGTATAATAAACACCTGTGATAACGAATAATCAGTGCCTAATACAACAATAACCTACCTCAATTACTAATAAAATGTACGGTATCGAGTGAAAATGAGCATTATCAGTGACAGTGACACTCTAAAGCATATTTATCAAAGTGAAAGTGACACAAGACACAATACTTGATTACCAAAGAATAATAAACACCTGTGATAACGAATAATCAGTGCCTAATACAACAATAACCTACCTCAATTACTAATAAAATGTACGGTATCGAGTGAAAATTAGCAATATCAGTGACAGTGATACACTAATAAACATATTTTATATAATTGGCCTCAAAATAACTAGAAAAATATCAAATAAACATCACATTCTCAATATCAAACACTAAAATCGTCTAAGGGAGATAAATACTTTGGCGCGACGAGCGGCTAGGTGCGTCGTAGCCATGGCCGGGGCGACGCGTCCGAACGCGGGAAGAATTTGCCGCCGAAAAGCACTCGTCTTCCCGCGCTCACCATTATGCAACCAGAGGGGCTAGAGACCTCTACTCAACGCCATTCGACAGAGGAAGGTTTGTGGAACATTATTCTTTTTTATTCACAACATTACATGCCATATTCATTGACTTACAGAGTAGTTAACATAGCCCAAAGATCGTCAAAACACCCGGTACCGCAGCACAGTCGCAAGCTATAGCCCCCGGGGCTGGAGGGTTAAGTATCTCTGAATGCTTAATTGCATCAATTTAACACGTCTGAAGAAGACATAGCTTGTATTAGATGATAATATGACAGCCTAGAAATGGTTTTAAATGCATTGAAAACAGTATATTTGGCCATTTGTACACATATTTAGCTCTACATAGAGGGTCTCTCGTTTATTCGTAAAAATCGCTTATCCAAAATTTCAAAAGTCTCATGATTTTTTGGATAAAAGGGAAGTTAACTGTATTTCAACAGCGTAGCCTATCAAAATTGTTCCCTGTATTCTGTACCACTTGGCACTAGAGATCATGTAGTAAGAAAGAACGCCAGACTATTTCTCTGGTCATTATTTTGCTGCCTCAATTAAGGGGGGTCACCTGCTTTTTTTCTCTTTCTTTCATTTTCTCTCTTTCTCTGGCTTGTATCCATTCGGCCCCATTCAGCCAACTGTTTTAAGACGTGTATCCCCATATTGGTGTTGATTTCTTCCTGGCGAGCGATAGCGAGCCAGTATTGTATGGAGAAATCCGGCTTTGCCGGAGAAATTTTTCTATTGAAAAATGTAAAAATTTAGCTTGCTGTCAAAACAAAAATATATATATGCTGGCTCGCTCCCGCTTGCCAGGAAAATATTGACACCTGGATGGGGGTAAGCGTCTTAAAACAGTAGGCTGAATGGGGCCGAATGGATACAAGCCAAAGAGAGAGGGAGAGAGAGAAAAAAAAGCGAGGTGGGGTCCCTTAAAAAAACAAGCAGGGTTTTATTATATTTTCAACAATGGAGCATGTATATCCTAAAGACCTATGCCAATATTGCTCAAGGTTGACTATGAGTATGGAGATATTTAACAGTAAAAAAAGAAAATATTTCTAGCAGCACCAAAATGGCATGGGTTAGCCGATATGTTACTATAAGATCTATACTGTACTTGGAACTGACCACAACTGTCAAGTCAACTCTAGTTTATTCAGCACACGAAAAAGCCTTTCCATATAAACAAATATTAACAACAATTCTTATTATATAAGTAACCACTTCAATAACCTTCGAATGAAATATATTATGCTTCAAATAATATATAATATGTATATATTGGGCTTTTCTAATGTGGTATACTACCAGGTCCTGTCTTTTTCAGCGATATATAAGACCATATTTGTTACTTGAAAATTTCACTTCAGATTCTCGTGAAAGTCATATAAACGAGAGTTGACTCTACCATTGTTACAAAACTACAGTGCAACTGTGCCACGCCAAAGGTCATTCTGTGTGATGACCTCGCTTGGTGACCCCGCAGGACCCAGCCCGTGTCAGTGTCTGGTGGTGATGGTGGGGAGTCTGTGGTGGGATGTGATGGGAGGTGGCTCGGCCTTACGTGAGGGCAGGCGTAGCATCCGGGCGAAAGCTCGGCGGAAATTGTGGTTGCAGAGAGGGTAGAGGACAGGGTTGAGGGCAGAGTTGAGGTAGCCCAGCCAGATGGCGGCGGTGTGGGCGCGGGGAGGGACACAGGTGCCACACAGCGCCATAACCGGGAACAATGTAAAATATGGAACCCAGCACGCCAGGAATGCTCCAACAATGACACCTAGCTGTCTGGCTGCCTTCTTTTCTTTGGCCAGATTTACACCATCAACACGTCGACCTCCACTGTTGCCAGCTGAGTTACTGTACCCACCACGTTTTTTCTTATTATCATTGCTTACAGGGGTTGCAGGAGCTGGTGTAGGTCGAGAGTTTTGGTCCGAATTTTTGAGGCTGCCCAGTCGCCAGCTGCTACCCCACTTCTCACAGGCCTGAAGGGGGCGATTGCTCTGATAACAGTGGATGTGGTTCTGATGTTGTCCTCGCCCACCACCTGCCTGCCGTCGACCAGTGGAGCCTGTGTGGTGGTGCTGAGTGGCAGGAGAGTTTTCCTCAGGAAGGTACTCGACACTCACCATGACTCCTGAGTAGTGGCAACAGTCACGCCGCCCGGGAGACACTACAGTCAGGCTCTTGAACTGACTACGTTCGCTGGTGCCACTGGAGACTGTAGTGGAGGTGGCGGTAGAAGTTGTGGTGGAAACTGTGCAGTGAACAGCTACTGTTGGGCGGGCTGGGGTGGGACGAGGGAGGCGGTCACCTTCACTACAAGAGTCTGTGGGAGGGTCGTGGGCAGTGAAGGGAACGCGGCCGAGTGCTTGACGAGTCTGTACTTCACGAAATATGCGGCAGTACAGATAGACCATAAGAGCAGTAGGAAGGTAAAAGTTCAGTGCTGCCGTTACTGCTTTGAAAACGGCCGAGTCCGAGAACTCTGTTTCGCACACGTGAGGCGGGTGGTGCCGGCGACCAGCTAGTGTCAAGTGGTGCCATGCCAACACTGGCACCAACCACGCCGTCGCTGCTGTCCAAGAAGCACCAATCATTACCCAGGCTCTTCTTCTCGTCCGTCTTCTTAAGTAGCGCAGAGGAGCAGTGATAGACCAGTAGCGATCCAGTGACAGTATGACCAAGTTGAAGATTGAGGCAGTGGAGGCGGTGTAGTCAGCAGCCAGCCAGAACTGACACACGGCCAGGCCCAATCGCCACTCACCTGTACCACATACCACAACCAATGCAAGTCAGTGTTAGTCAAGAGAAAACTACTGCCATACTTCAAAATTACCGTAAGTATGAATGCTTAGTTATGCAAAAGTTAGTAATGGCTGAATATATATTATTAGTAATACAGATTAGTAAGCTTACTACTATTTTATAGTCATTAGTGTAACAAAGATTATAGAAATACTGTATCTAAAGATCAATATTATTGGTACTGTATATCATTAGTAATATAAATACTGTACAGTTATAACTAGGAATCAAATGGCATGTAAAACAAATCTACATCAAATTAGTAACTACCTGCAGAGAATGAATTAGGTTACTATATATTCTGGATACATGCATTATAATTTGAGATTTTCTTGCAAAGGACATTGTCCAAGATTAATGTATTAGTTATCTAGAACATACAATAACCACTAGATAATATTGCTGTACAACCAAATGTACAAATGGTGTGCTGTATTATTAACCCCTTCTGTACCGCTGATGTCTTCCTATTTTTTCCTATCTAGATTTAGACGATTCTTTGCAGTTTAAGAAGGATCTCGGGTAGTAAAAAGGGTTAAGTGAGACAGTTCGAAGCCTGTTAATTGCTGGAGGCTCTTTTTATACTGAATAAAATCGTCCAATAATAAAATGTAAAAGACTTAGCGGCACAGAAGGGGTTAAGGACATTCCCATGCAGAGCGGACTAAAGCAAGTACAGTATTTTCTTTAGAGCAAGGTCTGCAGTTTTTGTTATGTTGGGTGCCTTACTCTGTTTGTCTTCTACTGTTGTATTTATGTTTCCTTTGGTGGGATTCATGGAACACCATAGATTGCATGCACATGAAAGGCTTAACCCATTATACTACCCTAAATTGGAAATGGACCATATGGTTATACTGCCATATAACAATCGAAGTGAAATGTGTATAGCTTTAATCAGGAAAGGTCTAGAGTGTTCTTGTTTGTAATCGAGTCTCACATCTTTTATAGATAGATATAGTGGCCTCTGTGCTTCTTTGGGTGCTGTGTTAACTGAACTCCACCAAGAATCTGTAAGGCTCATCGCCTGCATCTCCAAATCCATCAGATGGCATTTGGGAGTGGTTTAAAAATGTATAATATTGATTGTGTGTTTACTAAATACAGTACTTAATTACTGATAGAAAATTTGACTACAACCTTTAGATTGACTGATTTTGTAGTAAATTCTTACGTGTGTCACCAGAGTAAAATTTAGTTGAGTGAACTTTCTGATCCGTGTTGCTCCCTCTGCAGTGGCTTCATATCACATGAGTAATAATGAGCCATCCAGTTGTTTATAGATCTCAATGGCTGTGTTCCATCAGCCTGCCAGTTTTATTTATGCTTCCTATGGAGCGATTCATGGAATGCAGTAGACTATGTACATAAGAAAAGCTAAATAATTGATGACTGCTAGTTTACATCATAGGGTACACAACATAGAAGCAGCGACAATTAAGTTATCATTGCACTTTCTATGGATGGTTCTGATGTGGGTTGTATTAGAATTGAGAGACAGGTGATAGCCAAAATAGTATGGATAAGTGCATCCTCGAACATAGAAAAAGGGTTAAAAGACTGACCCATCATGGCGTAGGCAGCACTGATGGGCATGACGAAGATCCCGACAGTCAGGTCAGCGGCGGCCAGGCTCATGATGAACAAGTTGGAAACCTGTCGGAATAATACAACATTAATACACTGCATATGCACTCTAAAAAATAATGGGTGTGGAAAGGGTATTTACAGTGTCTATAATAATCTACCCAATTTAAAGGCATATTAACCCGGCAAGCGCGATAGGCCTCACGGAAGGCTTCCTATAGGGAACGCGATAGGCCTCACGGAAGCAAGACCATAAAAAAAGCCTTCCAAAAAAAAAAAGGGCCTATCAAAACAAAGGATTTTGTCTCTAGGTGAGATAATTCCCCTCTAGTACTCATCCATGTGTTTCTCACCCCTCCCCCTCCCCTCCTTCCCCACCTTATTCCCCCCTCCCCCCCCACCTCAATTATCACCTATTTATCCTCTTATTATCATCATTTATCGGTTATTTTTCTCTCCCGCGATAATGTAGCACAAGTGGGTTGCATAAAAGATCGTTATGCAACACCCAGACACCGGCACACACCGCCCCGCTCGTCTCAGTTGACTCCCAGACAGCGAGAGGGGAGGGCTGCCTGTGGCTCTCTCTCGCCTGAGATTATGACCGGGTGGCCAATATCTTCGTTTTTCACCACCCAAATGCTTTTCCCACTTATTTTAGCACTCCTGAAGGTTCATATATACATCATATATGTAAAATAAAACCATACCGAAAACAAATAATGCTTTATATTGTAAATATAACGAATTCTGTCAGAATCCAGGGCTAGAAATGCACAAATAACTACCCTAGCACCTAGGTCTATATCGCGCTTGTCAGGTTAATGGTAAAATACCCATCTTATACCAATTAGAAAGAAGTGGCATTAATAATCTACCTCTTTAGAGGTTTATTGGTTATAATAAACCCATCCTATATAAATTAGAAAGAAGTGTCCTAAGTAATCTACCCATTTAAATGTATATTGGTGGTAAAAACTCATTATATACAGATTAGAAAGGTAAATCACTATACATTTTAGATTGTGTGAGGCAAAAAACATGCATCTTTACTCCTGAAATAAGGCAGATTTGCAAATATACTCTTAACCCCATGAGGATTATGACGCTTTTTGACAGTTTATTCTAGCTATTATTAGATTTTGGCATGTTTTAGGAGTAAGCTGGCCACCCTCACACACTGCAGGACCTTCTTCATCCTTTGTAGGTGGCCCTCCCAGGTGGGGGAAAAGATGATAATGTTATCTAGGTATGCCAAGCAGATCTCTCAATGTAATCCAGCCAGGGCGGTGTCCATCAGCCTGGAGAAGGTGGCAGGCCCATCCCTCATACCGAAGGGGAGGACAAATATCTTATGTAGCCGCCCTCGGCTGGTGGCAAAGGCAGTCTTTTGTTTTGCGTCCTCGAACAGGGAAACTTGTCAGTAGCCAGACAGGAGGTCTAGGGTGGAAAACCACTTCAACCCGTGCAGGGACTCATGGGCGCTGTCGATGAGGGAGAGAGGAAGGGCGTCCGTAATGGTGACATCAAATTATTTAACATCCTGTAGTCCACACAGAATCTCCGGTAATCGTTCTTCTTCTGTGCTAAGACCAAAGGGGAGGACAAAGGGGAATCGGAATGTTTAATGAAACTACTTTTAAACATCTTATTAATCTGGTGATCCTTCCCGGCCCTTCAAAGTTTTTTTTTGTAATTGGGGGCTGGCAGACAGGGGGGCCGTGGATGTAGGTTTCGTGGGAAATAAAATAAATCTGTCCTCTTTCAACGTCATCATGGGAGAACGCATCGGTAAATTCCCACAGCAGGGCCAGGAATTGGGCTTGTTACTGGGGGTGCAGGTCCAGGGAAAGAGAGGGTAGGAGGCAGTGGGGGCTAGGGTGTGGGCCCAAGGTCCTTAAGGGCCGCTCTACTAGTGATCTCCTTTCTTATCTAACGAATGCATCAGTAAACTCCAGCAGCAAGACCAGGAGATGGGCTTGTTGCTGGGGGTGCACTGAAATATGTTCAACCCCATAATGAATATTCTTCAATACTGGTACAGTATATACAGTATAGTTTGAGCTTTGAATCTCAATTTTATATGATCAAAAATAAAATATAATCCAATCATTTTATAGTTACGGCACCGAAATGGCTTCCAAATAAAATGATGGCCGATTTATCTTACTACAGAATCTCTCTATTGAACACCATACGCGGAAACTGATCGTGAGGACAGGCCTAATGATTTTATTTATTACAAACTGTAATAGTAAATATTTACCAAGGAAAAGGGGAGCACTAGATAGAGGTAATTATAGGGGCCTGAAATTGCTCTACCAAATCATGAAAGTCTGAGAGAGTCTTTGAGGGTTTGATCAGGCAAAGCATCTCCATTGATGATATGCAGTTTAAATTTATGCCAGGACGTGGTACAACCGATGCTATCTTCATAATCAGGCAGATACAGGAAAGATACTTACTAAAAGGCAGGGATCTTTACTTTGTGTTTGTAGACCTGGAGAAGGCCTTTGACAGGGTGCCTAGAGATGTTGTGCAGTGGGCTATGAGGAAACTTGGTGTGGAAGAGTGGCTGGTGCGTGTGGTAGTGAAGATGTATGAGGACTCGCGAACTGCGGTGAGGGTGAAAGGTGTACTGAGTGAGGAGTTCACAGCCCGTGTTGGAGTTCATCAGGGTTCAGTGTTAAGCCCCTCCTCTTTATTATGCTCCTGGCGGCACTGTCTAGAGATTTTAGATATGGACTCCCGTGGAAACTGTTTTATGCAGACGATTTAGTCCTAATAGCTGACAATGAGTAAGATGCTGAGGCCAAATTCAGAAGATGGAGAGAGGGCATGGCGAGCAAGGGTTTAAGAGTAAATATTAACAAAACCAAGGTTATGCATTGTAAATTGAGATGAGGCAATGTGAAAAGAGCGGTGCATACCCATGTGCAGTATGTGGAAAGGGTGTGGGCGCTAACTCAATTCGGTGTAGCGTCTGTCGATGTTGGGTGCACCATGGGAGTAAGCGCTGTAGTAGAATAAATGATGATCCTGTGGTTGTGAATTTTGGAAATGAATCATTGGAGCTGGTGGACAAGTTTTGTTACCTAGGAGATAAGATCTCTGCCGGTGGTGGGGCCGAGGCTGCCACTGTCGCTAGATTTAGATGTGGCTGGGGTAAGTTCAGAGAACTGCTGCCAATTCTGACCATGAAAAGAATGCCTCTTCCCCTGAAGGGAAAGGTGTATGCCTCATGTGTTAGAAGTGCAATAACGTATGCCTCAGAAACATGGGCCGTTAAAGTAGAGGATGTCAACAGAATAGAACGTAATGAGATAAGAATGGTGAGATGGATGTGTAGGCCAAACTGCAGGATAGAAATACAAATGATGAGCTGAGGAGACGCTTAGGTATAAAGAGTATTAGCGAGGAGATGCATACAAGTAGACTGGGATGGTATGGGCATGTGGAGAGAATGGATGAAAAAAATTGGGTGAAAAGATGCAGGTCTGTGATTGTGGAGGGAGCTGCACCAAGGGGTGGACCGAGGAAGACCTGGGATCGGACTACTGTATTGAAGTAAAATGTGCAAGTGGGTCAATTCTAATTGCCTCTATATATAGAAGCCCAAATAATAGCAGGGAAGAGGATGATAACCTACTGAAAGCAATGGAGGAAATAGAGAATAGAGAGAACAAATATAAGATTTTGATTGGAGATTTCAATTTCTGGAGAGAGGCGAACATAACAGCTATTTTTAAGAAGGGAAAGAGAAATGACCCAGGAAATTATAGACCAGTCAGTTTGACAAGTGTTGTGTGTAAACTAATGGAAACGGTAATTAGAGAAGGAATAATGGAGCATATGAAATCAAACCAACTTTTCAGTGGGAGACAGTTCGGATTCTTGCCGGGGAGGTCGACAGTACTACAGCTAATTAAGGTGGTAGATGATTGGATGCAAATTCTGGAGGATGGTGATGTTATAGACATGGTATATTGCGATTTTATGAAGGCCTTCGATAAGGTCCCACATAAAAGGTTAATATAGAAAGTTAGAAGCTATTATATAGGGGAGAAATGTGTGTAATGGATAGAAGCCTTCCTGAAAGATCGGAGACAGAGGGTACTGGTGAATGGAATAGGCTCGGGGTGGAGGGAAATTACAAGTGGGGTACCTCAGGGATCTGTGTTGGGACCACTACTGTTCATTATATTTATCAACGACTTACCTGAAGTTATAACTAATGGAAGTGAGATATACCTGTATGCGGAT
Organism: Paralithodes platypus; assembly: GCA_032716605.1. Lineage (NCBI taxonomy): Eukaryota > Metazoa > Arthropoda > Malacostraca > Decapoda > Lithodidae > Paralithodes > Paralithodes platypus. The sequence continues at coordinate 70,686,372 of CM064483.1, forward strand.
GACACTAAGCTGTATAGAACAGTGAGGAGTAAGAAAGATGTGGGTTTGCTTCAAGGAGATGTGGAGGGCATGAAGGGATGCTCTGAGCATTGGTTAATGCCTTTTCATCCAAAAAAATGCAAGTACATGCGGATTGGGACAAGCAAGATAGACAAGGTAGGATACAGTATGTATGAAGCGATGCGGGAAGTTAATGCAGAAAAGGATATAGGAGTAGTGATAGACAATAAGTTAAATTTCTCAGAACATTTAGCAGAAAAGATAAACAAAGCCAATAGAATTGTAGGGCTGATAAGGAGGACATTTGTGTCACTTGACGAAGAAATATTCAGGAATCTCTATACAGCGCTGGTTAGGCCGCACCTGGAATATGCGAACCAGGTGTGGGCTCCATATATGGTAAAGGATATAGAAGCAGTGGAGAAAGTGCAGAGGAGAGCTAGCAAGGTAGTACCAACGTTGAAGAACGCGGGCTATGAGCAGAGGTTGAGGACACTGGGGCTTCCGACACTGGCATATAGGAGAAAGAGAGGGGATATGATAGAGACTTTTAAGATAGTGTCAGGAATGTATGATGAGGATGTGTGTGAAGGTATCTTCTTGATGCGGGAGGGACCAAGAACGAGAGGACACTCTAAGAAAATTTACAAAGAAAGAAATAGGCTTGAAAAGGAAAGAACTCATTTTGTGATAGAGTGGTAAATGAGTGGAACGCACTGCCCCAGTATGTAGTCGATTCCGAATCAATAAGGAAGTTTGAAAGTAATCTTCATAAAGCATGGGGAAGACAAGATTTGAAGTTTGATTATAAAGCAAAAGTACAGAATAGTAAAAATGTTGCGTCTGCTACCGCCGCCGCCAACACCGTGAACGACCGCAGCAGTGCAAGTACTGGCATTGAGCTGGATACACAGGCCTATTTTGCCTTTTTCCAGAGGATCTACTGTAAGAAACTGTAAGTATACATGCCGATCTCGTATCCAAAAACTAGACAAGTGAAGCAGCCCTTAACAGGGTTGCCTGGAACGCCGCTGTTGGTGTGACGTCGCTATGCGGTGATGTCACGGGAAGGCGCGCAATGTAATGGGCCCACGCCGACGCCGACACCGACGCCGATGATGTGGCAGGGCGCGCAATAAGATGGGCCCACGCCGACGCCTACGATGTTGTGGGGTTGGCGGACCCGCGCACTTCATCAACGGAAGTCAGTGAGTGAGGTTGTGCGACGCTGGTAGCAGAGAGTATAGTTAATTCGAACCGTAGTTCGAACATAATGGCGTCGTGTTCAACTAAGTGGCCTCCAAAACTTGAAAATGACTGTGTTTATAAAAGTTGGAAGAAGGACATAGACATTTGGTGTGATTTGACAGATTTACCAAAGAAGAAACAAGCGCTTGCCATCCACCTTTCGTTATAAGGAAGAGCGAGAGTTGCGTCATCGGAAATTGACGCCAATGTTTTGAAGCGAGATAATGGTGTCGAGCAGTTGTTGGAAAAGCTGGACGATTTATTCCTCGTGGACAAAGGACGTCGGGAGTTTGCGGCTTTTCATGAGCTGTATAACCTCAGACGAAATAGGAATACGAATATTCGAGAGTTTGTGGCTGAATTTAAACACATATATTTCAGTTTTAAGAAGCAAGGCATGGGTCTGCCGAATGCTGTAAGGGCTTTTATGATGCTGGCTTCATGTAAACTGTCTGATAGTGAGCAACAACTAGTGATGTCCGCAATAAATGAGGTAACTTATGAGAATATGAAATCGGCCCTGAATCGTATATTTGCTGGTGGAATTGGCGGTCAGAATAAAGCATCAATGCCTGTCAGTGAGGTGAAGAGTGAACCTGTTTTTTGGAGTGACGAAGGTGGGAGTGAGGAAACACTTTATGTTAGAGGACGAGGACGAACACTGTCTCGGGGTGGTGTAATACTTGGTCGAGATCGTGGTGCCAGCCGATATTCAACCGGATATGCCAGAGCCTCCCCACGTTCATCCACTGGTAGGAGGCAGAACCAACTAGGACCTGACGGTAAAGTATCAAGATATTTAATATGCGATTCTCGATTCCATTGGGCACGTGATTGTCCAGATGCATACGAAAATGACGGCAGGAATGAATATGATTCTGAAACAGTACATCTGTCATTATTTATGGGCTACGTAGGTGATGAAGCGAATGGAAGTAAATTACAGACGTTGGTAAAGGAATCTAAGGGATATGCTGTTCTAAACACTGGGTGTTCTAAAACTCTATGCGGCGTGGAGTGGATTAATTGCTAGCTAAGTGATTATGAGCGTGAAGCTGTTATTGAAGATAAGTCGTCCTCGACGTTTACTTTTGCTGATGGTGTCACAGTTTATTTGCTCAAACGTGTTACTCTGCCTTGCTACATTGGAAATATGCGTGCTACCATAGTGACAGATGTTGTGGACTGCAATATTCCCTTGCTGCTGAGCAAATGTTCCATGAAGAGAGCAAAGATGTTGATGAATTTTGAAAGTGATCAGGTCAAAATTTGTGGAACTGTGGTTGATTTGAAGTCCTCATCTTCGGGCCATTACCTGCTTCCGATCTCCGTATGACTAAGCCATGGGTTAGGTGGAGCTGTTACGCTGGCAACTCTTGGGACTGACTTAAGGAAAACAGCCTTAAAACTCCACAGACAATTTGGACACCCTACGTCAGCGAAGCTAATTAAACTGGTTACAGATGCAGTTATTAAAAATGTGGGACTGAAGAGGGCCATCAAGTCCCCAGGACCGGATGGGATACATCCAAGAATCATAAAGGAAGGAGGTGAGATGTTAGTAGAGCCATTAACATTTTTATTTGAGGTATCTTTTAATACAGGACAAATCCCAATGGACTGGAGAGAGGCGAACATAACAGCTATTTTTAAGAAGGGAAAGAGAAATGACCCAGGATATTATAGACCAGTCAGTTTGACAAGTGTTGTGTGTAAACTAATGGAAACGGTAATTAGAGAAGGAATAATGGAGCATATGATATCAAACCAACTTTTCAGTGGGAGACAGTTCGGATTCTTGCCGGGGAGGTCGACAGTACTACAGCTAATTAAGGTGGTAGATGATTGGATGCAAATTCTGGAGGATGGTGATGTTATAGACGTGGTATATTGCGATTTTATGAAGGCCTTCGATAAGGTCCCACATAAAAGGTTAATAGAGAAAGTTAGAAGTTATAATATAAGGGAGAAATGTGTGAAATGGATAGAAGCCTTCCTGAAAGATCAGAGACAGAGGGTACTGGCGAATGGAATAGGCTCGGGGTGGAGGGAAATTACAAGTTGGGTACCTCAGGGATCTGTGTTGTTGTTGTTGTTGTTGTTCCCCAAGCTGCCTGGCCGAACAGCCCCAAGGCCCCGAGCAAGGCCAAGGCCATAACCGAGCGCCCCCAGAGAACCCTCCCTGCCGACCACAATAAAGCCTGGGTGACCGAAGCCACTCCATGGCGGGGAGCTGAGGAGGGTGCGGAAACGCCCAAGAAACCAAAGACCCACCCAGGGCCCTGTGCCCCTCAGCAATTATGAAGAGAAAGTTGAGGGGCAAAGGAAAAAATTTGACGCTTTGGCTTCCAATCTTGGTAGATTGGGAGGTCAATCCACGGAAGAGCCGTCACTTGAGATCTAGAAAATATATAAGTAAAAGGAACAGTCAGACTAAGCTATGGGTATGGCAGAGGTCGCTCAGTTCTCACTCTGATAGACCAGCCCATCACCACAGGGATCTGTGTTGGGACCACTACTGTTCATTATATTTATCAACGACTTACCTGAAGTTATAACTAATGGAAGTGAGATATACCTGTATGCGGATGACACTAAGCTGTATAGAAGAGTGAGGAGTAAGGATGATGTGGGTTTGCTTCAAGGAGATGTGGAGGCCATGAAGGGATGCTCTGAGCATTGGTTAATGCCTTTTCATCCAAAAAAATGCAAGTACATGCAGATTGGGACAAGCAAGATAGACAAGGTAGGATACAGAATGTATGAAGCGATGGAGGAAGTTAATGCAGAAAAGGATATAGGAGTAGTGATAGACAATAAGTTAAATTTCTCAGAACATTTAGCGGAAAAGATAAACAAAGCCAATAGAATTGTAGGGCTTATAAGGAGGACATTTGTGTCACTTGACGAAAAAATATTCAGGAATCTCTATACAGCGCTTGTTAGGCCGCACCTGGAATATGCGAACCAGGTGTGGGCTCCATATATGGTAAAGGATATAGAAGCAGTGGAGAAAGTGCAGAGGAGAGCTAGCAAGCTAATACCAATGTTGAAGAACACGGGCTATGAGCAGAGGTTGAGGACACTGGGGCTTCCGACACTGGCATATAGGAGAAAGAGAGGGGATATGATAGAGACTTTTAAGATAGTGTCAGGAATGTATGATGAGGATGTGTGTGAAGGTATCTTCTTGATGCAGGAGGGAACAAGAACGAGAGGACACTCTAAGAAAATTTACAAAGAAAGTAATAGGCTTGAAAAGGCAAAGAACTCATTTTGTGATAGAGTGGTAAATGAGTGGAACGCACTGCCCCAGTATGTAGTCGATTCCGAATCAATAAGGAAGTTTGAAAGTAATCTTGATAAAGCATGGGGAAGACAAGATTTGAAGTTTGATTATAAAGCAAAAATACAGAATAGTAAAAATTTTGCGTCTGCTACCGCCGTCGCCAACACCGTGAACGACCGCAGCAGTGCAAGTACTGGCACTGAGCTGGATACACAGGCCTAGTTTGCCTTTTCCCAGAGGATCTACTGTAAGAAACTGTAAGAATAAAAAATGTGTCTGATGCATGTACAGTATGTGGGAGGTTTAAGAGAGCCAAGCCCCGACCCGTTGTCTGTTTGCCCATGGCATCCAGATTTAATGAAGCCGTAGCCATGGATTTGAAGGTTTCGGGGAGGCGTTATTTCTTAGTCCTTGTTGATTTGGCAACTCGGTTTTGCACTGCGACTTATAGGGGAAAAGTCTGCGGCCACCATCATCAAGGGAGTATTTCGGAGCTGGATTGGTGTGTTTGGTGCACCAAGGAAATTTCTCTCTGATAATGTTCGTGAATTCAACAATGCTGAAATGCGAGAGTTGGGAGAGGCCTTCAACATCAAGATCATGACAACGTCTGCAGAGAGTCCATGGAGCAATGGGGCCTGTGAACGTCAAAATGCGGTGATTAGTGACATAGTTAGGAAGATAATGGCTGATAGCCGATGTGACTTGGATGTGGCCTTGGCTTGGGCGGTATCGGAGAGAAATGCTCTCACCAACTTTGCGGGGTATTCACCTAATCAGCTTGTTTTTGGTCAAAACCCTGGCCTGCCGAACGTGTGCGAGAACGATCTTCCAGCCTTGAAACTTCCATCAACATCAGAAATTGTAAGGATCAATCTGAACGCTCTTCATTTGGCACGACAGGAATTCATCAAGGCTGAATCGAGTGAACGTCTGTCAAGGGCTCTGCGGCACAACATACGTTCGAGTGATTTGAACGACATTAGAAATGGCGACGAAGTCTTCTACAAGAGGAATGACAGTCATGAGTGGTATGGTCCCGGAATTGTGATAGGCAGAGATGGAAAACAAATTTTGGTGAGACACGGTGGTGTCTACGTGCGAGTGCATGTGTGTCGTCTATCGCATGCTCCAGAGCGGAATATTGCAATTGGGGGCAATGAGAACATTGAAGGTGTCAGCAGTGATGGGAATGATGAAGTCCAGGATAGGTCTACTGATGTTCAAGATGACGAATCGGAAAATGATGAGATTCCGGTTGAACAGCCTCATGTTGAGCCTCCCGATGGTGAAAATCTAGTTGAAAAGCCTCCCAAAGTATCTATTGGTCAACGTATTAAAGGAATACACTCAGAAAGTGGAGAATTGATATCTGGGAGGGTTGTGATTCGGGCGGGTAAAGCCACTGGGAAATACAAACACTGCTACAATTTGAAGAAGGACTCTGACGGAAACATTGGTTGGGTGGATTTGCAAAACGATTTTAGCTCGTGGGAAGTGATTGATGACGAAGTGGAGATGCTTGTCCTTTTCAACTCTGACGATGTAATATGTGCCAAGGACAGCGAAATTACAAACTGGCAAGACAATAATGTGTATGAGGAAGTAGAGGATGTCAGACAAGATGCCATATCAGTTCGATGGGTTGTAACAGAGAAAATGAAAAATGAAAAGCCGTTCGTTAAAGCCCGTTTAGTCGCCAGAGGATTTGAGGAAGACACAGTGAGCCTTCGGAAAGATTCCCCGACATGCTTGAAGGAAGCAGTGTGTTTGGCACTTTCTTTGGCCTCCACCAATCGATGGGATTGTCACGCTATGGACGTGAAGGCTGCCTACCTGCAAGGTCATGACATTGAGCGAGTTGTTCATCTACGTCCTCCACCGGAATTTGCTAACGGTAAGCTGTGGCGTTTGAAGAAAACGGTTTATGGCCATTGTGATGCTGCTAGGCATTGGTATCTACGTGTAAGGGAGGTCCTGATGTGGCGGCGTCTACGCCGTGGGACCACCTCCCGGAGCTGCCAACCGCGGATGGCTGCCGACCCTCCACGGCCGGAGACAAGATCAATCGACCAGTGGAGGACAACCGGATGCCGGCCGCGGGGAGCAGTTTCGGGAGCCAAACCGTCACAACTATCCCCTGCCCCCCCCCCCTGGGGGCACGGGTCCTTGGAGTGGCTTCGGTCGCGCCGGGAATTTCCACACCTCTCACACCACACACACACATCACACAGTTTTTCCTACACCGAGAAATGACTCTCCGGCTGTCATTTCTCGAAGACTTCTTCTAGCCGGAGACATTGAGAGCAACCCAGGACCCACGTACACATACATATGTCCAACTTGCTCAAAACCCATCACTTCGAGTCGCCACACTAAGGGTTCAGTTCTCTGCAATTCATGCAGGAACTGGACCCGCTTCACCTGTACAACACTTGCCTCCAAGAAACACTACACGAACACCTGGACCTGTTCCTCATGCCCCTCCCTCTCCCAGTCAAATCCCTCGCCTAAAACCCGTCCACCTCTCCTCCCCAACCCACCTAGCCTTCCCATATCATCCACTCCCCCCCCTAAAACCCATCCACCTCTCCTCCCTAACCCACCTAACCTTCCCATACTATCCAGATCCTCAACTCAACACACCACACCCCATCCTAATCCATTCCAACCCCCATCTCCTACTCCCCAATCCCCACCCCCACCTCACCCATCCCAACCTCCAGCCCCTCCGTCACCCCCACCCCATCCTCGTGCAGCAGCACCCAACATACATCTTGCACATAACATTAACATTCTCCAATTGAACATAGATGGCATTAACACAAAGAAACACGAACTCTCACACTTCATCAAACAACACAACATACACATTGCCATCTTACAAGAAACAAAACTCCGCACATCACAAAAAACACCCACATTTCATAATTTCACCACCATCAGACAAGACCGGGCTGTCGGCGGGGGCGGTGGACTCATCACCCTGGTACACAATGAAATATCATACATAGTAACCAGTGTACAAACCAAATCCCTCCTCCCCCCAAATGATAACACAACAGAAATACAATCAATTAAAATACGCACTGGCAACAAATCCAACATAACCATCATAAACACATACATCCCTCCCCAAACATCCCCTACAGTACCAAATGAATACAGACCACACTTACAACACATCACAAACACCCCACACATCATCCTGGGTGGTGACTTCAACGCCAAGACGTCGGCCTGGTTTGTCGACAACCCCGACACAGACAGAGGGCTGGTACTACAAAACCAAACAGATAACCTCATCATCCTTAACGACATCCATCAACATACCCATATTCCTCACCAAGCCCTCTATAACCCATCATCTCCAGACATCACCTTTTGCTCCCCAGAACTCGCCCCCACAACATCCTGGAGGGTGGTCAGAACCTTAGGCTCTGACCACCTCCCGATCATTATCACCACCAAAACCAGACTCACCCCAGCTAGCCACAAACACACATACACCAATTATAAAAGAGCTAACTGGGAAGCATTTACAAATGAGACAGAACAACACTTCACAACTCTAAACAGTACACCCATCACTAACATCAACAATGCTGTACACATACTCAATAAAACTATCCAAAACGCTGACAAGAAACACATTCCAAGAGGTAACAGAAAAAGACACAACCCCAACTTCACACCAGAAATTCAAAACCTCATCAGACAACGCGACACACTGAAACACTCCCCATCACCCCACACACAAGACATCACACAACAAATTCAAGCACTCAACACCCAAACTAACAACAAAATACAAGAACAACAAAAACTAAATTGGAATAACTTCCTACAAACACTTGATCACAAAACAAACCCCAAAAAACTCTACAAAACACTAAACAGCATCACACTTTCCAACAGCAACACAACACAATCACATGCTGCAATCACAACAACAGACTCTATTCCTTCATGTAAACAACAAGCAAACACTCTCATCAATCACTTCTCACATGTCAGCCACCTAAAACCTCACAAAGACGACCGACGTGTCATCCGACGTAAGAGACAATTCCCCACAGACCCTGACTATACACCCTTCACCAATCACCAGACAAAGCATATCATCAACAATCTCAAGCACTCACCCGCCTGTGGCCTAGACAACATAAGCAACATACACCTCAGACACCTGGGACCACAAGGCATACAAACACTCACTAACATATCAAACTACAGCTATTCACACAACACAATACCAGACATTTGGAAGCATGGTATCATCATCACATTCCCCAAACCCAACAAAGACCCCACGCTACCCTCCTCGCACCGCCCCATCACACTCCTTTGCTCCCCCTCCAAAGTCATGGAACGCCTAGTATTACAACTAATTACACCCGACCTACCCCTAGCTCCAACACAACATGGCTTTAGGCCACTGCACTCCACAAACACTCTTCTCACAGACCTTACACAAAGAGCTTTTGACGGCATCAACTCAGCTAGACCACCACACAGATCACTATTAGCCACACTCAACATTAGTAAAGCCTTCGATGCCATCCCACGCCACAACCTAACAAACAAAATCTACAACACAAACATGCACAACAACACAAAAAGGTGGCTGGCCAACTTCCTAGCAGGCAGATGTGCACACGTATCTTTTGCCGGTCAGTCATCTAAAATCAGAAACTTTCCAAACGGAGTCCCACAAGGATCCGTCCTATCGCCCGCACTCTTCAATCTGTACATGCACGATATAACTACACCCAATACTCCCCAAATAAACTTAGCCTCCTATGCAGATGACATAACACTCACATGCACACACCATGACCCAAGAAGAGCAACAGATCTCCTTCAACCCTATCTCAACACACTACATGGCTGGTGCACTACAAACAGACTTAATCTAGCCCCAGCCAAATCCACCGCAACCCTGCTCACAAGCTGGACAGGTGAACACGAATACATCCCTCAACTCACCATAAACAACACACCCCTAACACATACACACACACCCAAAATCCTGGGAGTAATATATGATACTCATATGACATTCAAACAGCACACCACAAACATTAAAAAGAAACTGACACCCAGACTTAACGCCCTCAGGTCACTTGCTCACACAAAATTTGGACACAACAAAGAAACTACCACCACAGTATATAAACAATACATAAGATCAGTAATGGAATATGCAAGCCCAGCCTGGGCTTCTAACCTAGCTGAAACACATCATAAGACCTTACAGACTATTCAAAACAAAGCCCTGAAGATCATTACAGGCTGCACAGCTACTTCACCCACAGATCATCTACATCAAGAAACAAAAATCCTCAAAGTCAAAGACCATCTGGACATGAGAGGCACTCAATTCCTGGCAGCAGCCTCCACGAACCAAGACCACCCACTAAACTACATGGCAACACACCCACAGACACCAAGAAATATCAAAACAACACCCAGCACACGGTATCACACACAATTATTGTCCTCTCTCCCTCCCTGCCCACCCCGAACCAACTTCCAGAAGCACATCCATACTCATATCTCTCGCCAATCCATCCACTCACTCACAGACAACACGCAGCTGCATGCACGACCTCCCGAAATCCATCCTTCCGAATCCTCCCTCCCTCGCGAGGACAGAGTCCACCTGGCCAGGCTGAGATGCGGACACCATCCAGCTCTCCTGAGCTATCAGAAGAGACTGGATGACTCCGTTGTCGACGCCTGCCCGGGATGTAACACAGCACCCCATACCATTAAACACATCATAGAAGACTGCATTTCACACAACCACTTACGCCAACAACACAACCTACACTCAATGAGAGCTCTGTGGGAAAGCCCGATCGTGGCCATGGCCTTCCTCAGGGACTCGGGGCTGTTCGGCCAGGCAGCTTAGGGAACAACAACAACAACAACGTGTAAGGGATCAGTTGTTGGATCTCGGAGCCAAAGTATCATCACTGGATTCAGCGATGTTTTCTTGGAGCAATGATGGTCAACTCAGAGGCCTTGTATGCATTTATGTCGATGACTTTCTTTGGGCTGGTACACTGGAGTTTGAGCAGAAAGTGATAAACCGTTTAAGTCAAATATTTCGCGTCGGCAGTTCGGAATCTAAAACCTTTGTGGGGGATAATATGGCCAAAGGTTATCTCTTACCACACCAATTGAAATATAAAATTAATAAACATAAATAAAAATAAAGTCTGACATCGCCTACCTTATGGCATGAACTATGGTAGCCTATCTCTCAGGATGCCCTAACTAAACATTGTATCAATGGCCATGTATATCAATGACTTAGCTATACTAGGGTCCTGGTGTAGTTCCGAGGATTCCGGCTTCGGTAGACCAGGGTTAAAGGGTCAGGACTCCGGGCCTGGCGCGGGGATTGTGGTGGAGGAGATCACGGGACACGTCTCTACCGTTCAAAAGTTTACTAGCGTCTGATCGGAACTTCAATTTCCGACTCTTAAATAAACTATATATTAATTTGTTACCAAGGGTTCATTCCCTCTTCACTTTATTCTACAAATGAGAAATAAGCATTTAATTATATAAATACTAATATAAATATCGTTTCACAACGATTTAGTAAACATCCATCAAGTTTCTTATGTTCTTTGGTATTTTGATTAAATATTATCCAGGTGATCTGGATATTACAGCAAGCTGTGGATCGCGCCTGCAAGCGTGGGAATTTCAAAACTGATACCGAATACAGTACTGCACCTCTAAATCTAATCATACAAGGTTTTATAACTAAATTAACTTGGCCAAGGTAATCTAATACAGTGCTAAATTACTTAATATTAATTATTCTCTACAATATATACAATCACCGGGTTCTGGTAGGAAATTGTTCACTCTAGTGAGCTATCTATCTATCTATTGCCTGACGCCGTGATCCCCGAAGGGGTGGCCATGAACGAACCGCCCCCATGCACCTCTGTCCCCAGTCAGTCGACGCCCCTCCCCCCAACCAGCACCGCCTTCGTTCATGTACTTCCTAACTCCATCCTTCCACCTCTCATTCGGTCTATCTCTCCCTCTCTGTCCCTCCACCTCGCTCTCGTACACCCTCTTAGTTATTCTCTCGCTTTCCATACGTTCCATATGGCCGAACCATCTCAAGTTGTTCCTTTTTACACTTTCCAGCACATCTACCTCCACACCACACCTCCTTCTTACTTCCTCATTAGTCTGTCTATCCCTCCATGTAACTCCGCACGCACTCCTTAAGTAATTCATTTCCACTGCTATCACTCTTGGTCTGAGTCTCTCAACCAACGTCCATGCTTCGCTTCCGTAAGTCAGTGTCGGGATTACCACACTGTCATGCAAGGAGTTCTTCACTTCCATACTGACCACCCTATTTCTTGTTACTGCTTTTAGCGTTCCTACAACCCTCTTCCCCTGTTGTACCCTCTCCCGCACTTCTTCATTCATAGTCCCATCTTTACTCAACACACTGCCCAGATACTTAAAAGAATTGACGATCTCCATAGCCTGACCGTTCAGCTTCACCTCCCACTCTGTGACTTCACCCCTTTCGAAGACCATAACCTTGCTCTTCCCCGCATTTACCTTCAAATTCCGTTTTTCGCACACTGTTCCAAACTCATTTACCAGACCCTGCAACTCCCATTCATTATCACTCATCAGAACTGTATCATCCGCAAACAGCAGTCTAGTGAGCTAAATTACTTAATATTAATTATTCTCTACAATATATACAATCACCGGGTTCTGGTAGGAAATTGTTCACTCTAGTGAGGTTACAACCACAGTCCCCATATACCGGTGTAGTCAATTTATTTCTCACAGATTGTGGCCCGGCGAAGTATGATGTGTTGCATCATGTTATATCACCTGCGGCTAATAAATCACGCCAATTTCTTCTAGACCCCGCAGCAGCTGCTCGTTGTGGTCTTGGGCTCCCTATTACTATGGGTTGCTATTCTTCCTCCGGTGGGATGGCGAGTTCCATAGGTATGAGCCGATCTACAGTTCTGAGAGTGGTTTGTCCTCGAGATACAACCTTAACGGTTCTGATAACCCCTTCAGAATCAGGATAGACTTCTTGGATCCTTGCTAAGGGCCATTTAGAGTGAGGTTGGTCCATTTTCAACAAGACTATGTCTCCCACTTCAGGTTTGTGACGGTTACTAGCAGAATTCGCACCATAATACCTCTCCCGTAGGCTCAAGATATACTCTGATGCCCAATGTTTGTTCCATGTGTCCAGTATTTTGCAAAGTTTATGGTAGCTTCGTCGCAAGTGTGCATCTGCTCCATTAACGGAGGGATCCACTAATTCCTCGGTCACGTCCAAACGGGGGACTGGGTCCAATCGTCTACCATATAATAAATGAGCCGGTGTTAAGGCCTCAATTTCCAGATTGGAGTCATCTTGATACGTTAGTGGTCGATTATTTACTCTGGTTTCTATCTCGGTGACAACAGTTCTTAACTCATCCAAGGTGACCTTGGACTTGCGAAGAACCCTTTTCAGGCACGATTTCACGATACCTATCATTCTCTCTGTAAATCCATTTTGCCAAGGGGCTCTGGGAGTTGTGAATGACCAATAACAATTTCTAGAATCCAACATTTGCAGTACTGCGTTGCTCTTTAATAGTTCCGAAACCAACGGTGATGCGCCCACAAAATTTGTCCCATTGTCACTAATCAAACGTCTGGGACAACTTCGCCGAGCGGCAAATCTTCTAAATAAATTTATAAAGGTTTCCGAGCTCATGTCCTCCGCTATTTCCAAATAGATAGCCCGAGTGCTGGTACAGGTGAATAGACATATGTAAACCTTCTTGGGTGGACCATCATCTCCTGTGAGAGTGATAGCATCAGTATAATCTATACCTGTTACCTCAAACGGTGTCCTTTGGTGAATGCGGTCTGGCGGAAGAGCTGGTGGTCCAGGGTAAGGAATAGCTATAGCTGTATACCTCTTGCAAATAATGCAATTCTTGATACAACGTTTAACAGCTTGTCGTCCCTGGGGTATCCAATATGTTTGTCGCATATAGGCTAGAGTGTCTGCTACCCCACCGTGTTTAGTGGCTTCATGCGCTTTTAAAACCATCAATTTGGTGAGGTCGCAATCCTTGGGCAATAGGATCGGATGCCGAGTTTTGAGGGGTAGATCAGCTTTACCAATACGACCTCGACAACATATTAATTCTTGATTGTCTAGGTACAGCCCAAGGTCCTTCATTCTTTTGGTTGGCTTGGGATTGGGTTTACGTAGCTGTGTTAATTCCTCATCATACTTTTCAGCTTGTATCCTTTTGATCCAGTAGGTAAGTGGGTCTAATTCATCCATCTTTACCTTCTTGCTCAGGAACTTAAACACAAATTTAGTTACAGTTAATAGTTTGTCCAAATTGGAGAACTTGGTGATGTCAATCACTGAAGGCTCTGGGATAATTATTGGGTCCACATTAACTTGATCATCATTAACCTTCTGGTATGATTTTTGTTCTGGCCAATCACTCTGACGTAGCCAAACCGGACCCTGAAACCACAGAGTTTCGTTAATCAGTTTCTTGACACCAACACCTTGGCTCGCCAAGCCAGCCGGATTATCCTTGGACTTAACATGCATGAATGTATAGTTCATTTGCAGTTCCTTTATTTTGTGTACTCTGTTACGCACATAAACTATGTGACTATCATCCTTAGCTATCCAGTGCAAACATATCTCACTATCTGTCCATATACAGTGAACCCTCAAATTACGCGCAATTTATCTACGCGAAATAAAACTACGCTCTAACCACAATTGAGGACACAAATACGTAAGTACGCTCAATTATTCGAATGTACGGGCCGAGCGTACGAGCGGGAGTCGATTCGTATCTGTTGGAGAGTTTCGGGCGGCCATATTGACGTGACGCCAAGCCCTCCAACGTCGTCACTGTTGACTGTGGAGAGAGACACATCTCCCGTACCAAACTATTATGTATCTATAAAGGACAACAGGATATTATGAATCTATTAAAAGACTGTTCTTCGTTTTACATTGCATGTATCATTTATTGAGCTAACAAAATCGGAAATGGAAAATCTGTTTCTGTTCGGTAGTTGGAGGCGAGATTGTTTACACTTCTTTCGAAAGTCGCTTCAAAGCCCACTGCTCTCCCCTGGCTAAATGATGTGAAGCCAATTCTTTAATATGTATATGAGCTATTGAACAATCTCACTTGACACTATGTAGGCTATATGAAACTATAGGCTATACAGGGTGTATTACTTTTCGACTCAAAACTTTACCAGTAAGCCTAGGCGGCTAGGCCTATTATTTCGGTCGATCCGTTTCGGGCACAGTGCTATCGATCGATGGCGCAGATCCGGTATTGCTCAACCACTACCAATGTGAGTTAATTTACGTTTGTGTCTTATTTGTATACATTAAATGTATTTTGTGTGGTAGATTAGGTTATGAAAACATGTTTGTACAGTAATATGTTATATATTTGTGGATTTTAGGTGATGAAAGGTAGAAATAGTACAACTTTCGGGCGGACCCAGACCAATACCTATTTTCCCCATTTATATTTAACTCCCATGTATGCGCAAACGAACGTACGCGCCGACAGCACAGTATGCATCCTACGCGTAGTTTGAGGGTTCACTGTATATGTCTCACCTAAAAAGGGAAACATACCATTCAAATAAGTAGCCAACCTAGTTCCCAATTCAACAGCGGTCAGCTCCAACTGTGGAAGGGTCCGTTGTTTTAATGGCGCTACTCGGGATTTGGACATAATCATAGTAGATCGGACTTCAGTGACACAATAAGCTACTGCACCACACACCTTAGATGAGGCATCACAAAAGACGTGCAATTGAGCACACTCATTATCAGAGGTAGGATCACATCTTCTAGGAAACTTGACTGAGGATACCTTCTCATATTCCACCTGCAATTTGTTCCACTCTTCTGTATACTTTTCAGGTAATGGAATATCCCAACTCAGTGCTTCTCTCCAGGCCTCCTGAACTAAAATCTTCCCTTTAATTGATATGGGACTAAATATGCCCAATGGGTCGAACATCATGGAGACCTGACTTAAGAGTGTACGTTTTGTGAGTTTTACATCGGGAAACTTGAGGGGCTTTAGAGACATCTCATCAGTAGTTGTTTTTCACAGCAATCCTAGTACTGGTTGATATTCTGGTATTTTATAGTCAGGATAGCCTCTTCTTATCTGGTCCAAAAGAATATGAGAGTTTGAATTCCAACTTTGTAGTGGCATATTGGCTTTATTACATTCTTGCCTTGCCAAATTGTAGATTTCAATCACCTCTTCTCCACTGTCGGCAACACCCTGAAGATTATCCATGTAAAACAGTTGACCCATTTCCGGTTTCTCTGTCTTCTGGAAATGATATCTCAAAGTGCTGCACAACAAGAAAGGACTAGAGCAGGAACCAAACAACACTGACCGAAAGCGGTATTCTTTTATCCGCCCACCAGGCTGAAAAGGATCTTCAGGCCAAAGGAACTTTGTGAATTTGCAGTCCTGCTCCTTTAACCCTATTCTCAAAAAGGCTTTGGAGATATCTGCCACAAACCCAAATCTCTTCGTCCTGAATTTTAATAGTACATCACCCAGTATTTCAGTCAGATTTGGTCCTACATAGAGACAATCGTTTAGACTTGCTTCATTCTTCGCTGCTCGAGAACTGCAGTTAAATACCACTCTGATGGGGGTAGTACTGGAGTCCTTACTTACAGCATGATGAGGAAGGTAATGACCCTCTTTATGGTTTATTTCACCTGGGACCTCCTCAATAAAGTCATTTTCCAACTGCTCTTGAATTATTTTATGATAAATTTCCAGTCGTTCAGGATGTTGACGCAATCTCTCCACCATTTTATTTAAATGACATCTTGAACTCTGGTAGTTAGTTGGTAATTCAGGGGCATTTATCTTCCATGGAAGTCCTACCCAGTACTGGCCATCCTTATACTCAACTGTGTCTAGGTAGTGGTTATATGTTAAGATGTCTTCAGGAGTGGGAAGATCTGCTTCTATACCCACAGTGTCCAGTTCCCAAAGTTTGTGAACAGGTTCTTGTTGCTCTTCCAGAATGTCTCCTATTTGTGATGGCATTAATTCTGCACTAGCCACCACCAGAGATTGTGCAGGGGTCACAAAGACTTGATCCATCCGGTTGTCTGATTCACTTGGGCCACATGTGGGTAGATACCCCATGATTATATATCCACCTGATGAAGAAATTAACTGGATACCGTGTTTCCGAGTCATTTTTCGCAAGAAGCGACCACAATAGTCGGAGCCGATGATCAGTTGAATTGTACCTACTACGTCAGACTCTATAGTTCGGTCTGCTAGTTGAACACCCATCTTTGTTAAGAAGTCAGATGCTTCCTTTAAACCCTTATTTACCACAGAAGTGTTCATGTCTTCCTTAACCCTTTCACTGCGGGTGACGTTCTGGAATGTTTTGGCAAGTTACAGCAATTTCCAGGCTTTAAAAGCCTGTAAAAAACTTAAAAATCGAGTGACAGTGGGCGGGAGCGTGAGGGGCCCACCTCCGACCCTCAGAGCACCGAGTGGATCACTGAGCTAGGCTGTGTCTCGCGCGTGTCTCTCTCTGTCTCTCTCATAAGTGCAGCCAAGCGAGCGAGTGTTACATAATAGCGGGGTTCCCGTGTTTCACTGGGATCACTGCGGGTGAACCAGACCACGTATACGGTCCGTTCTGGTGTAATTTTGAAGCTATTTTCGCCTAGTTTTCGGCAGAATACACTTCATTTAATGCAGATGCTTGATTTATCATTCAGGAGTGCCTGAATATGCCCTAAATAGCCCAAACAAGGCCGCAGCCAAAGGGTTAACCACCGCAGTCACCTTACATTTATATTTGCCCAATTTAATCAGGGGTTTAACCACGTCAAATGTTTGTGTTTCTTTAATTGACAAAAATCCAGTTATTGCCATGTTCACTCTTCCTACTGTTGGCAAATTCATGGCTCTGACAACATTTCCGGCAATGAAGGTCTTTTGCGCTCCAGTATCAAAGAGTGCTTTGACTGGCATAACCTCTTTTCCTCTGATCAGTTGAACCTCGGCTGTAGGAGTAGCTGCCGGCGTATGCATTGGGTTTCCAGTGGTCAGGGTCATATTTACACTTGTCATTTTGGGTTGTACTTCACTGATCTTGGGACACAACGCGGTATGATGTACACCAGTCTTGCACCGAAAACATACATTTAATTTAGTAGCACATTCCTCAGTAGAATGTCTTGTGCTAAGGCAAACAAGACACTTACCTAGTTCGATGAGTCGTGGAAGTCTAGCCTTAAGATCTGGTTAAGTCCTACAATACACTGTGGAATGTTGTTCTGAACATAACATACACATCTTCCGGGTTTCTTGGTTTACCACTGGTGTGGGGTTAATATCTCTGGTTACTTCTTGGGTCACTGGAGAATTGAGACGAGAATTTTTTCTCTCCCAAACACCTTTTGTTTTTGATACTGTACTAGTTTGATTATTCTGCTGGATGGATGTCACATAGGTACCAACCTCTTCTTTCTTGAATGATTTTGTTTTTTCTTTAGTCCCTGCTGTAGTGCTTTTGTGTATTTAACCTTGTTGTCTCCTTCCTTGATACCAGTATCCTTCTTGGAAACTTGCATGTGTTTACACAGCTCTCTTAAACCCTCTTCTATCTCTTGATACGTGAAGTAGTTCTTCTTATACCTGTGGTACAATTCATCACAGGTTTTCTGAGAGAGCTTTTGTTGTACAATATGGTTCAAGAACCAAGAAGCTGAGTCAAGATCTTTCTGGGTACTAAGTGATTTTAAAACGCAATTCAAGCTGATCCGGAATGATTAAAGATTCTGGTACGTATGCTTTGCTCCTGATAAATCCAGCAATTTGTAAACTAGGCACTGTAGAGTCAACTCCGTATCTTCAAAATTTTCCTTGAGTTAGAGCTGCTGTATAATTGGCATCTGTTATGGGAAGTTCCTTGACAAGATCCAATGCAAAACCCTTAAGTTGACCCAATAAGTATGAACATTTATTTGCTGCAGAAATATCTAACCTGTCATGAACTAAACCCTTAAATTTGTCCCAAAAGGTATTCCAGTCAGATTGCCCATCAAATTCAGGTAAGGTTATAGGTGGCAACTTAAAGCTTTGTTGTCCCGGAGCTGCAATACCATTACTGGTACCATTACTCCCTGTCCCGGTAACTGTCTCTGTCGCCAAGGATTCGAACCCAGCTAGTTGATCCAAATAATTTTCACGAGCATCTGTATAGGCTCGCTGTTATGCTGTATTTCTTCAAACTTTTCAGATTGCTCTTGATTGATGCAAAGTCCGCCAATATATTGAAAGACACTTCATAATTATCCCACCGGGTTTTCAGATCTTGGATTTAAGACTTTAACAGCTCCCTTGGACATGGGTCACGTCTTTTTACCTCCTGGCAATTATTTAATGCTCTAGTTACCCAGCCTAATTTCCCTACCATAGATTTTTTCAAGAGTATATCAGTCATTTTGGAAAATGGGTAATTATTTTCTGGACTATTAAATTTTTTTATACTGAAGACTAAATTTCAATAATCAAAATTACATTTAGATATAGCCTAACACATACTCAATTTAGCTGTTAATCTTTAGCATTATATGCGTACCATTATTTGCTACAAATTCAGATGAATAATTAGTTGAAAACATTAAGTCCACAATATAATTGACCTAATACGTGGGAATGCACGCTAGTAGGGGGAGGGAATATATTTATTATTGAATTAAATGTCATATATGCTCCGTCCCAAGCATTTAGCTGGTCTACTTGGTCTTTCAGACGCGGGTGACATTAAAGGACAGAAACATAAAAATGGCCTAAATTATCAAATAATAGGGAGAATTTAGGTACAAGAATGAAGCTAAAGCTGTAAATATTTAGTTAATCATTGATTTCTTATCCCAGATGTTAGTGGTACCTGTGGTAGTAGCATTTTTCAAAAAGGGGGAGGGGGGGGAACACATTTATTATTTATTAAATTTGGTATATGCTCCGTCCCGAGCATTTAGCTGGTCGACCTAGTCTGCCAGACGCGGGTGACATTAAGGACGAAGACATAAAATGGTCTAAATAAGAAAAATATGGGGGAAATTTAGGGACTGCAACGAAGCTCAAGTTCAGAGTTTCACAAACGCCAGAGAATGCAACGTTGCAGGCCCTCCTACCAGTCCTCTACCACAGGATTTAAACGCCATGCCAGTGCCACTCACCCACGGCCATCACCTGGTAAACCAACCAATCTGCCCGTGAATCGACGATGTACTCGTGCTTATACATTTATAGAAATGGGGACCCTAACTGTTAATAAAAAAGTTGACCTAACCTAACCCCTAGTCTACACACCGATCGGAATCCTTACTCGGGGCACCAAAATGTGGGGGATAATATGGCCAAAGGTTATCTCTTACCACACCAATCGAAATATAAAATTAATAAACATAAATAAAAATAAAGTCTGAGATCGCCTACCTTATGGCATGAACTATGGTAGCCTATCTCTCAGGATGCCCTAACTAAACATTGTATCAATGGCCATGTATATCAATGACTTAGCTATACTAGGGTCCTGGTGTAGTTCCGAGGATTCCGGCTTCGGTAGACCAGGGTTAAAGGGTCAGGACTCCGGGCCTGGCGCGGGGATTGTGGTGGAGGAGATCACGGGACACGTCTCTACCGTTCAAAAGTTTACTAGCGTCTGATCGGAACTTCAATTTCCGACTCTTAAATAAACTATATATTAATTCGTTACCAAGGGTTCATTCCCTCTTCACTTTATCCTATAAATGAGAAATAAGCATTTAATTATATAAATACTAATATAAATATCGTTTCACAACGATTTAGTAAACATATTATCCAGGCGATCTGGATATTACAGCAAGCTGTGGATCGCGCCTGCAAGCGTGGGAATTTCAAAACTGATACCGAATACAGTACTGCACCTCTAAATCTAAGCATACAAGGTTTTATAACTAAATTAACTTGGCCAAGGTAATCTTATACAGTGCTAAATTACTTAATATTAATTATTCTCTACAATATATACAATCACCGGGTTCTTGTAGGAAATTGTTCACTCTAGTGAGGTTACCCTATCGGAAGTTTTTGCCAACAGTCCCCAGATACCGGTGTAGTCAATTTATTTCTCACAACCTTCAAGTACGTGGGTCTAAATGTGGTCTCCAACACTGATGGTACCATAACGCTTCGTCTCTGAAACCAGTTACACTGAGCAGACATCGTACAACAGTGAAATCAGGAGAGCTGTCTGAATCTGAAAACATCTGAGTACCGAGCTTTAATAGGGCAACTCAATTAGATTGCCACACACACTCGGCCAGATATTGCATTTGATGTTTGTGAATTTAGTGAGAATAACAACCAAGCCACCGTAGTTGATTTGCTTAGGCTTAATAAGGTGATCACAAGGGTAAAGACCGACAACATTAAGCTATACATTCTGAGGATGGCGCCGCTCGAAGACTGTTATATGGAATATTTTTTGGATGCCTCATTTGCCAACCTTGTGGGCAATGGATCTCAAGGAGGTATGGTGATCTTCCTACGGGATGCGGGTGAGGCAAGATGTCCCCTATTCTGGCAGAGTAGAAAGATCAGACGGGTCGTCAAATCTACACTATCTGCGGAGACATTGGTGCTGCTTACAGTTTCTTACAGTTTCTTACAGTAGATCCTCTGGAAAAAGGCAAACTAGGCCTGTGTATCCAGCTCAGTACCAGTACTTGCACTGCTGCGGTCGTTCACGGTGTTGGCGGCGGCGGTAGCAGACGCAACATTTTTACTATTCTGTATTTTTGTTTTATAATCAAACTTCAAATCTTGTCTTCCCCATGCTTTATCAAGATTACTTTCAAACTCCCTTATTGATTCGGAATCGACTACATACTGGGGCAGTGCGTTCCACTCATTTACCACTCTATCACAAAATGAGTTCTTCGCCTTCTCAAGCCTATTTCTTTCTTTGTAAATTTTCTTAGAGTGTCCTCTCGTTCTTGTTCCCTCCCGCATCAAGAAGATACCTTCACACACATCCTCATCGTACTTTCCTGACACTATCTTAAAAGTCTCTATCATATCCCCTCTCTTTCTCCTATATGCCAGTGTTGGAAGTCCCAGTGTCCTCAACCTCTGCTCATAGCCCGCGTTCTTCAACGTTGGTACCAGCTTGCTAGCTCTCCTCTGCACTTTCTCCACTGCTTCTATATCCTTTACCATATATGGAGCCCACACCTGGTTTGCATATTCCAGGTGCGGCCTAACCAGCGCTGTATATAGATTCCTGAAGATTTCTTCGTCAAGTGACACAAATGTCCTCCTTATCAGCCCTACAATTCTATTGGCTTTGTTTATCTTTTCCGCTAAATGTTCTGAGAAATTTAACTTATTGTCTATCACTACTCCCCATATATGGTAAAGGATATAGAAGCAGTGGAGAAAGTGCAGAGGAGAGCTAGCAAGCTGGTACCAACGTTGCAGAACGCGGGCTATGAGCAGAGGTTGAGGACACTGGGGCTTCCGACACTGGCATATAGGAGAAAGAGAGGGGATATGATAGAGACTTTTAAGATAGTGTCAGGAAAGTACGATGAGGATGTGTGTGAAGGTATCTTCTTGATGCGGGAGGGAACAAGAACGAGAGGACACTCTAAGAAAATTTACAAAGAAAGAAATAGCTTGAGAAGGCGAAGAACTCATTTTGTGATAGAGTGGTAAATGAGTGGAACGCACTGCCCCAGTATGTAGTCGAATCCGAATCAATAAGGGAGTTTGAAAGTAATCTTGATAAAGCATGGGGAAGACAAGATTTGAAGTTTGATTATAAAACAAAAATACAGAATAGTAAAAATGTTGCGTCTGCTACCGCCGCCGCCAACACCGTGAACGACCGCAGCAGTGCAAGTACTGGTACTGAGCTGGATACACAGGCATAGTTTGCCTTTTTCCAGAGGATCTACTGTAAGAAACTGTAAGAAACTGTAAGAAAATATCCTTTTCTGCACTCACTTCCTCCATCGCTTCATACATACTGTATCCTACCTTGTCTATCTTGCTGGTCCCAATCCGCATGTACTTGCATTTTTTTGGATGAAAAGGCATTAACCAATGCTCAGACCATCCCTTCATGCCCTCCACATCTCCTTGAAACAAACCCATATCTTCCTTACTCCTCACTCTTCTATACAGTTTAGTGTCATCCGCATACAGGTATACCTCACTTCCATTAGTTATAACTTCAGGCAAGTCGTTGATAAATATAACGAACAGCAGTGGTCCCAACACAGATCCCTGAGGTACCCCACTTGTAATTTCCCTCCACCTCGAGCCTATTCCATTCACCAATACCCTCTGTCTCCGATCTTTCAGGAAGGCTTCTATCCATTTCATACATTTCTCCCCTATATTATAGCTTCTAACTTTCTCTATTAACCTTTTATGTGGGACCTTATCGAAGGCCTTCATAAAATCGCAATATACCCCGTCTATTACATCACCATCTTCTAGAATTTGCATCCAATCATCTACCACCTTAATTAGCTGTAGTACCGTCGACCTCCCCGGCAAGAATCCGAACTGTCTCCCACTGAAAAGTTGGTTTGACTTCATATGATCCATTATTCCTTCTCTAATTACCGTTTCCATTAGTTTACACACAACACTTGTCAAACTGACTGGTCTATAATTCCCTGGGTCATTTCTCTTTCCCTTCTTAAATATAGCTGTTATGTTCGCCTCTCTCCAGTCCATCGGGATTTGTCCTGTATTAAACGATATCTCAAATAACATTTTCAATGGCTCTACTAACATCTCCCCTCCTTCCTTTATGATTCTTGGGTGTATCCCATCCGGTCCCGGTGACTTACTTCTGTTCATTTTTTCTATAGCCCTTCTTATTCTAGCATGGGAAAACTCTACTAGTTCTAGTGCCGGTGCCTGTTTGATGGGAATAGTAGGCACTGCATCCTCCGACTCCACTGTTAGTACCCCCCAAAGTATTTCCCCAGCACCTCTGCTTTCTCCTTATCAGTCTCCGCTCTACTCCCATCATTCAACCCCCCCACCAGCTCTGGGATCCCTACTCTTCTTGTTAATTTTTCCTGAATGTACTTCCAGAATATTTTTGGATTATCCTTCACATTTCTAGCTATCTCTCTCTCCCTCTCCTTCACCCCCCTCCTTGTTTCCCACCTTATTTTATTGTTTATTTGTCTACGTTCCAGATCCACTTCCTTAGCCTCTATACTAGACCCCCTGTTCTTTTTAACAATTTTAATCTTTCCCACAATCGTTTCTTTCTTCTAATCAATATCCAAAGCTTTCTTTTCATTGGCAATTCTGGGTTAGTTCTTTTCCTCAATTTTGTTTTATCCTTATATTCCCTTACTGGTACACTTTTGGATACAGCATTCTCCAGTTTGACTCTAATTTTCCTCCACATTCCTTCAGCGTCTTCACCGTTCAAATATTCCCCCCAGTCAATGTCCAAACACCGTCTCAGCAGCTCATAATCTGCTCTATCATACATGTATATTTTTCTATTGCTTTATTATCCCTCTCCGATTTAATGTTACAACTAAAGCTTATACAGGCATGGTCACTACGACCTATAGGGCTATCCACATTAACATGTTCCACTATATCCTCTTCATTGCTAAAAATCAAATCAAGTACACTCCCCTGCGTCCCATTTCTATATCTTGTCATCTCTACAATATGTTGCGTTAAAAAACAATCTCTCACTTTCTCTATAAACTTATTTTCCATGCTACCCTGTCCCGCTGGAGTAGTACAATTTGCCCAGTTGATCCTTGGCAAATTGAAATCTCCAATCAAAATTTTATATTTGTTCTCTCTATTATCTATCTCCTCCATTGCTTTCAGTAGGTTATCATCCTCTCCCCTGCTATTATTTGGGCTTCTATATATAGAGGCAATTAGAATTGATCCTCTTACACATTTTACTTCAATACACAAATACTCACAATACTGCTGTCTCATATCCACCTCATTAACCTTGAGCTCTTTTCTTACATAAATAAACAGTCCTCTTCCAACCTCTGCTCTAATAGCATTTCTCTCATATAACTCAAAACCCTCCAAACTATATTCCACCAGTTCCCTCTCAATTCTAAAAATTTTGGTCTTACTTCCTGTAGGGCTATGATATCAGGTTTTTCCTCTTCATCCTGCAACCTACATATCAGTTCTCTTTTCTTGTCCTGAGTAAACAGATCCACATTACTAAACATAATCCTTAATCCATCTACCATTCCTCCAGCACTTACACCATCCCGCTCCTCCAGTCCGTACCCTACTCCCCTGTTAGCACTACTGGGTCTGCCTCTTTGTCTCCTGTCTCTCCTTGTGACACCTCCACCCCGTTCTCCTCCTCCGTCACAACTCTCATCACATTCTCTCCCCTCCCTGATCTCCCCCTCCTTTCTACTCTTATAAACCACTTCCTCACTTTTCTGTCCCTCACTCTCCAGTAAAAATTTCTCTTTTCCTCCTCATCCAACTTTCCATTATTTTCATCAGCCTTTTCTTGTAATTCCTTAATTTTTTTCCTTTGTTCTATACTCAAATCCTTCTTTAGTCTTATGTGTTTCAGTTTATCATTTGTATTTAGCCTCCAACTAAAATTTGTCACAGTCTCCGCCACTACCCTAGTTTTAAACTGTACCCTTATAGGTCTCATCTCTCCCCTTTTAAATCTACTAGTCCTACTGATCTCCTCCACCTGCCCTTCCCATCCATATTCGTCCTCATCCACACCTTTCAAGACCTCCTTCACTGTCTCCATATCCCTCACTTTTCTCACTCCATTATCATTCATATGAGTCTCTATATCTCCATACAAGATTACACCCCTATCCCTGTCCATGGCCTCCCTCACGACACTCTCCTTGTTCTTCATGACCCCTACAACTGCACTCTCAAAACTTTGTTTGGTCATATTCATTTCTTCCTTTTGCTCTTTCATAATATCCTCCAAATCCTTGACTTTTTGTTTACCTACCACCGTCCATGCAGTCGACTCCTTTACTTCCGTGAAACTTCCTTCGTATTCCTTCAGCTGCTCCTTCAATGCCTTATTCTCTGCTCCCAGTTCATCTACCCTTTTCAATACCATCTCTAGGCTCTCATTAACTGCCAAAAAAGGCCTGCATTCATTTCCTTCGCTAGGCCTATTCCCTTCCCCACCTATCACACCACACATTACACACAGTGCCTTAACTTTCTCACCAATATCCCCCTTCCATTTCTCCGTATCACTCATCCACTTTTCCAAATCCTTCACAACAATACTAACCTCTTCTAACTTCTTATCTGTGCTCTTAAATCCCCGAAAACGTTGTAACCTTCCTTCCGACTCCGTCATACCCGAAATTCCCTCTGCCATGTTTGTTTACAAACTCAACAACTCACAACCCTACCGCTGTCCCTTCACTACACACTCTTATTACACTATATATCACCCCTCCACCACACCAATATATCCTCCAAACCTTCACTAAATCCTTCCTCTTCTTGTTAGCCCCGTATGCACTCGATATCCTTGAATTAATTGACTATTCCCATAACATATGCCGGAGCCTCAAACTTGCGTCCGCCTTACGCCATGGTGTGCTTGAGTGGGTTGAGGCTGCTGTATATCTCGCCAACGTATTGCAAGAGGTCTTTGGATGTGGAAAGATCAAGATAAAGTGTTTCGTCGACTGCAAGAGTCTGGTGGATGCCCTCTACTCCTGT
Source organism: Paralithodes platypus (assembly GCA_032716605.1). Lineage (NCBI taxonomy): Eukaryota > Metazoa > Arthropoda > Malacostraca > Decapoda > Lithodidae > Paralithodes > Paralithodes platypus. The sequence continues at coordinate 70,712,799 of CM064483.1, forward strand.
AAGAACGTAGAAGACAGGAGATTGCGTATTGATATTTCTGTATTACGGGACACGTTAGAACGAGGGGAGATCTACGAGGTGTCTTGGGTGGATACATCACAACAATAATATTGGCTGACTGTCTTACCAAGAAAGGTGCCTCGACCGAACGGCTGTGTGCAGCAGTCAGCCAATACTAGAAGAATTATGATTTACTTCAAGGGATATCACATATCTGTATGTGGCAACAAACTGGGTCATTGATGGTTCAGTACTTAACCCTCCAGCACCGGGCCCCTAAGCTCCCGCATACAGTATACTGTGTTCCCGAGTGTTTTGGCGATTATTGGGCTATGTTAATTCAGCTGTAACTTAATAAAGACAGCATGGATTGTTATGAATAAAAAAAAAACAATATTTCCTCTCACCTTCTTCTGTGGAATGCCGTTGAGTAGACGTCTCTTTCCCGAGTGGTTGCAGAATGGCGAGTGTGCGAAGGAGTTTCTTTTTCCGTAGGAAATTCTTGCCGCGTTCAGATGCCTCGCCCCGGCCCCGGCTAGAGCGCACCTAGCCGCTCGTCGCACCAGAGTTTTTGCCTCCGATAGGCGATTTTAGTGATAGATATTGATAATTGGATGTTTATTTGAGATTTTTATAGTTATTTTGAGGACAATCAGTATGTGTATTAGGGTGTCATTGTCACTAATATTGCTCATTTTCACTCGATACCGTACTTTTTATTAGTAATTGAGCTAAGTTATTGTAATATCAGGCACTGATTATTCGTTATCACGGGTGTTTATTATAAATTGCACATCAAATATTAGGTTTTGTGTCACTTTCACTTAGGTAAATATGCTTTTAGGGTGTCACTGTCATTGATATTGTTCATTTTCACTTGATACCCTACTTTATATTACTAATTAGGCTAAGTTATTGTAATATTAGGCACTGATTTTTCGTTATCACAGGTGTTTATTATAAATTGCATATCAAATATTAGGTTTTGTGTCACTTTCACTTAGTAATATGCTTTGTAAACATTTTATATACAATTTATTGTATCTTTTTCACCGATATCTATATTTCTATAGGTTCTAATCATATGAATGTAACCTATTATATACATTTATGTGTCACTTTCACTTATTATTATGGTCTTATTGTAATTGTATACATTTTCTGATAATAAATTGAACTTTTGTATTACAATAAATTGTTTCACTTCCACTTTTTGGCTATATACAGTATATACTGTATATTATTGTCACATATTATTATTGTATTATTTATTGTTTATTGTCTTATTATTTATTATTATTGTTTCTAGGGCTAGAATAAATGTCACTGATACCGTCACTCTCACTGTCTTTGATGCTTTCACTATTATTAGAACTGCTGCTTGGAGTGGTAATCAAAGAAGCACCCTTCAGCACAGAGTGGCACCCTGCACTCCACACACTCCATGGTGGAGTTCTTTTCTGACCTCACCCTCAGCCTGGTGTTGTAGCAGACATGGCACCGCTTCTGCTGCTTTCTTCCTGCTGGTGTCAGAGGCAGTGAAATGAGCCTGTGCATATTCATGTAATATGCACAGTGCAAGCGGTCAGTGGCGGCGGACCCAGCGTGTGCCACTGCCCTCTGTGGCATTGCATACTTCTCCAGGAGATCCTTTATCACCTGCTTGTGGAACCTCCGCAGGCTTTTGAACTGTCTGGGTGCGTCATTCTGAAGCTTATAGATGTTATAAGCGTTCAGAAGAGACATGTCTACCATATGCAGAAAGAACTTCTTGTACCATCTGCATGAGGTATGCAGACAGTCAATGAAGCCAATCTACATGTCTGACTTGTCGACCAGCTTCATATTGATGTTGTAGTCGAGAACAGCATCTGGCTTGGTCAACCTGGCCTGGGTGCGGCGATCAACCTTGCCAGTCTCGATCATTTCCCCCTTGTGGATGGTGGTGAGGAGGTTGACCTTCCGCTGGTCGTGCCAGTGGATAGCCAAAATGGGTCCCGACTTCTTGCGGAACACATCGCCTTTCTGGGTCTTCGGAGGGAAAGCTGGCATGCCCTTCCTTTTTCCTCGTACTGTGCCTATAGTCCCCGTTTTGCGCTCGTGGAGGTACTTGGAGAGAGTGGGGGATGTGTAGTAATTGTCCGTGTAGAGGACGTGATTCTTGTGGAAGTAGTGGTCCATCATGGCTTGCACCACTGCTCCGCCAAAGCCAATGGTGGGGTCTGCAAGCACGTCCCCTTCCTTCCCGCTGTAAACCAGGAAGTCGAGGACATAACCAGTTCTGCAGTCGCACAGCACAAAGAATTTGATGCCAAAGCGATGTCTCTTTGAGGGGATGTACTGCCGGAAGTGGAGCTTCCCCCGGAACAGCACAAGAGACTCGTCAATGACAACCTTCCGGAAGGGCCTGAAGAATGAAGTGAACCGTTGTCGCATCATCTCGTACAAGGTTGGTATCTTCCACAGCTTGTCTGGGCGGTGTATGTCGGTGTTGGTGACGAGATGGAGCTGGGCGAGGATGTCGAGGTACCGGTCGCGTGACATATACTTCCCGAAGGCAGGGGTGGATATTAGATCATTGGTGATCCAATAGTCAGGCAACCTATGTTTCTTGACATGAGGCATTAGCATTGTGAGTGCTGGGAAGACCATGAACTGGACATGAGTCACTTCGGTGCATCTGGTGTTGCTTGTTGGTCTCCTTGATCATGAAGCCTACCACCTCCTCATCAAAAAAGGCCTCATAAAGCTCATGTGATGAAGCATTGGGGCCTGCAGGAAAATTGGGGGTAATTCCTGATCCCTCTGTGCCTCATCAAAAGGTGGCACCTCAGGGTTATAATCATCCCCGTGAGCCAGGTCTTCCCACTGAAAGATCGAGAATGGGTCTTGGCGACGCACACACGCACGCCCACGAGGCACTGTGGATGGCCCAGCACGCCCACGGCCGACACGGGAGGCGCGCACCCTAGGGCGGGTAGGGCGGCCCCGAGGACGACGCCCCCGGGTGGAGCGGATGGGTTGAGGGTCGTCCACATAGTCGTCGTCAGAGTAGTCATCTTGCCCTGACGGTGGCCCCATATAATCATGGCCAGAGTCATCAATCAGGTGTCCTTCCTCGTCAGTATCCTCCGCATAATCTGGCGGGGAACGATGGATGAGAGGGGGGCGAGGTGGGGAAAGAGTGGCAGGTGAGGCTATGTCTCCCCGGGGTTCTGGGCTTATTTGCCTGCGACGAGTGGTGGAAAGCAGTGTTCCACTGTCACTAGGCACAGGTACTGGTGATGCGTGCTCAAAAACATCTTCAGCCACACTTGTTGATGTCTGGAGAGTTGGGGAGAACCCAGGGGGAAAGTTGCGGGTGTGCATGGCTGGGGCCGGCAGGGGTGGACGCCGCGGGGGCCTCGAACAATGCCCGCTTAGCTTGCTTGCCCTTTTTCGCATATTTTTTGCCTTTCCCCTTTTCGGCAACAGTATGTCTCCTATCGGGGGACCCAGGGGGGAAATAGGACGAAATTTGGGGGTCCTCAACCCTCGGCAGTGGTGAGGAACAATGGCGGTCGCCCGGGGCATCTTGGGTGGCTTGGGTAGATAAGGGAGACAAAGGACGGGCAAATGATGAGTCACCACGCTCATGCTCACCCTCACTCACAGCCTCATTCTCACCAAACCTTTTGGCCTCTTCCCTGGCTGCCACGGCCGCCTTTTCCAGTATTTGCTTCCAATAAAAGCGTATCTGGTAAGGCGATTTAGCTGGCGAAGGGCTTGGAGTGGCGTCATTCAGAGGAAACTTTGAGGTTGATCGTGAACTCTCCCACTCGCTCACTTTCCCCACTTCACTCTTTTCACCTTCACCAGCTTCCGCGAAAGCTGTTTCCTCACCTTCATCACTGTCATGTTCACTATCAAAGCCCTTGAACTGAGGATGTTAGTCACTGCTCTCGTCACCATACACACTCGATGCGTAATTAGACGACTTTCCACTGGCTCCCTCAGCAACATCACTATCGTTATCACTACCAGCTATATCGAGCATTTGCAAGGTTCTTTAAATTCCTCCTGGAGAAAGAATATTCTTTCGGAGAGGCCTTCGTGTAATACGACGAACCGGGGCGGGCGTCGTAGGAGGCACGGAATCGGACACAGCGGAATCGGTTTTTGGCGTACTATCCATGATGGCGTCGGGGTAGAGACTGATGCTGTGGCATAGTTCGACCGTGGTGGAGCTGCCTACCACTCGACAACAACAAAAAATTACGCGCGCGTTTCGAAAGCAATAATGCAAGCAACGGTGCTCAAGAGCCCATCCGGTCTCCACGGCGCGAGTATGTTATGGGTGCCTCAGAGCCAAACCGGGTACCGAGGGTTAAACAAACGTCTAAGTATTGGGTTGAACTGGGTAATTTATGGTACTTAAACAAGAGTCTAAGTAATGGATTGAACATCAAGAGTTCCGCCTCGTCCATGGAATTATTCGTCAACTTAAGAAGAGAGGACGAGGATGTTGGTATGACGTCGGTATGCGGTGACGTCACGTGAAGGCGCGCAATGTAATGGGCCGACGCCGATGCCGACATCGACGCCGACGATGTGGCGGGGCGCGCAATGTGATGGGCCGACACTGACGCTGACGCCTACAATGTTGCGGGGTTGGCGAATCCGCGCACTTCAACAACGGAAGTCAGTGAGTGAGGTTGTGCGACAGCCGCCACCAGGACAAGAGACTGAAACTGCACGAATGTGTGGAGCACTCAGTCTTAAAATGCTATGTATGTATGTAGCCTATGCATGTATGCTCCTCTGTGACAGAACTAATCAAGGATGAAGACTACTATTATGGGCGTTCATCTTTGGGTATAATTAATTAATTAATACATGTTTCCCTTTGATAATTAATTAGTGGGCTTTTTGCTAATTACAGCTTAACTTTCCGATATTACGATGACTTAAATAATGGACATCAGACTATCCATTACTGCTTTATTACACCAAATGATGTCACTGAGAGGGAGGAGCCAAGATTGAGGAGATTACATTGGATTATATTTACAGTAGTTTTTCATATGTTTTAATGGAAAGTTCAGATTTGTACGATTGACAAGGTAAGGACTAATTAAACAATATTAGACTTGAACATGAAAGTACTGTGTAATATACTGACCGTCTGGAGTCTCTTCTCTGTCCTGATGGCGTGGATGACAAGAGCATTTCCGACAGCGGTGCAGAGTGCGAGAGTGTAGAGTGCCAGCCCGGTAATAGCCAGCATCCCTGGACCCCACTGGTCATCGTCCTGCTGGGGACCCCACCACCCACCACCATCATCACCATGGGTACCGTTGTCCCCCACCTCACTCAAGTTCCAGGGGGCTGTCAGATTCCAGGCGTGTAGACCAGGCTCCTTCCAGGTGCCTGAGGGTGATAGCAGGTTGTGGGCGCAGGTGGTACCCTTCAACGGGCCCGGGGTAGTCGGGGGACTAAAGGCGGGACGCAGGGTGAGACTGGGGTACTGAGATAACAATCCAGAGGCCAGACGGAAGGTCCTGCTGCTGTTGTTGGCCTCTGGGGTCCTGAATGGTGTTGTGTCGATCTCTGCCAAGATAGCTGCCACTGTGTCCATTGCGGGCAGTAAGTGTCTCCTTCCACTTACCCCGGCGCCACCCCGCCCCGCCCTGCCCTGCCCCACGCTGCCTGGTCTTCAGCACATGCCCTCAGATCAGTGTACCAGCCTCCCCGTTCCCCAGCCAGCCCAGCCCCACCCATCATCCCACCTGGCACATCACCCTGGGGTAGACAGCGGAGGGAGGGTCACTACTTGCTGTGGTGAAGACAGCTGGGTCTAGCAAATCAGTCAGGCAATGGTTTGGCCGGACCTGAAATTAGGGGATTTGTGTTAGACAAGTATGATTTAAACAATTTTACGAGAGTAGTACACATTTAATGGACAAATTATCTCTCGGTACCCTATTCAGTTATGCACACCCTATCATTACATACAACACATTATCATACATGAAGAAACAGAGAAGATATAGCTGGGAGTGAAAATACTATACTATAGGTAATGTTACCAGTGTATTATGATGATTTTAGTCACGAATATTGTTACTTTGAAATCAAGGAATTTACGACATACAAGGATGCTCTCAACGATTATAAAAATACAAATGAGCACAGTGTTTAAAATAAATGTTGCCCCACTGCCATTGTATCATCTGGATGAGATCTAATACTGTAGCTCCATAATCTTGGCATCATCATTTGCCTGACTCCTGGAGAGGCTGCAATGAACATGATGCACTATAAACCATGACGTGTATTGGATTCCTGTTTACCCTTTCAATATCGGAGCCGTCCTTTTAACTGTATTCAGGCTACTATTGGTCGATTTTGTTCAGCTTAAAAAGGGCCTCCAGCAATTAACATGTTTCGAACTACCTCACTTAACCATTTTTACTACCTCAGATCCTTCTTAACCCCTAAGTGTCGGCGCGCAACATAAGTCGAGTATAATAAATCTGGACTATCTGGCGGCGCGCGACATAGGTCGTGTGGCAATTTCAGCACGTAATGTTGCTGAGAGAGAGAGACAAGTGGTGGCAGGAGAGTAGCGAGCGTATGACTGCTCCAGACCACCGCGGCGAACCTACTGACACAAATCCCACCTCCTCCCTCACTCTCTCACTCGCTACATACTGAATTGTATGGGGAAAGTACCGAATTACATGCTTTTTGCACTCGCGTTGCGCGGTTGTTGCAAGAAAACTAGCCGTCATAAAAGGATCGTTATGGTGTCATTGGAAAGCTCTGTTTATGCCCTTTCAGGGATAGATACTTGTTTTACGCTCTGGGTCTTATTTAGGCATGAAGATGATCACGTAAACAGCCCTATTTTGGCTAAAAACACCCCGCTGGGCGGTACATATAAATAAACCGCTAGCCCGCTAATCTAGTGTTAAACTGCATAAAATCGTCTAAATTTAGCTAGAATAAAATGTAAAAGACGTCGCCGGTACAGTAGGGGTTAATATGATATTAAGGGGAGGAAGACTGTTTTTCTGGACCTCCTTCTCCCTCATGTTTAGCCCCATTTTTGTTTTGGATTATAAGACGTTCGGCCCATTAGTTTGGCGATTTTAACACCTTTCACCCCATTTCGTTGTCAATTTTAAGACCTTTCGTACCATTTAGGTGTCGATTATTTCCTGCCAAGTGATAGCTAGCCTGCAATTTTAAGAGGAACCGGCCTTTGGCCGGGAAATTTTTCGTACAAATTTATCTTATCTCTAGGGGGTGTTTTTCTAAGCTTGATGGAGGTCTAGGGAGGAAACTAAAAAATATATGAATAAATGAATTAATAGACCAAACAAACGGCCAGTCTCCCCTTAACCCTTGTCTAGCGGGGGGTTTTGGTATCTGCATGAAAGGAAATGTATTCAGCAAAAAACTAGGCGCTAAAAGCTTCAAAATGAGACCAGAACGAGCTACGTAGCACTCGTCGTTCTCACGCAGTGGTACCACTAACATGGGAGTTTAGCATATAGCGGCATATTTTTTCCAGCTACGCTCACTACTGGCAACACTGCCGGCCTCTCGAGAACAGAGGGAGCGTGAGTCAGTGGGCGGCGGTAAGCCCTGGGTGTCGGACATGTGGCCTGCTGCGCTTCCGGCCATTTGCACTCTATTTTATCCCTTTAAAAGCCTTAATAATACTCCTAACTTGCTGCAAATTCGAGCCCGATTTAAGGCGGGCCCCACCAGTTAAGAGTTAAGGGTTCAGGGATACTAGCTCTCAAACTTAATAACTCTTTCAGGCCACAAGGACGCGTTTTTTTTATAATATGGCTGTTAGTAGACGATTGCATGCAGTGTAGGAAGGACCTCTAGGAATCAAGGGGGTAAAAACTCAACCTTTTGACTTCCAAAATTCCCTCTTAAGGGTGGTCAGCAGCTTTTCTTTTTATCTTTCTCTCCTTTTCTCGCTTTCCCTGGCTTGTATCCATTCGGCCCCATTCAGCCAACTGTTTAAAGACGTTTTTTCCCATCAGGTGTTGATTTCTTCCTGGCGAGCGATAGTGAGCCAGCATTGTATGGAGAAATCTGGCTTCGCTGGAGACATTATTCTATCGAAAAATGTACAAATTTAGCTTGCTGTCAAAACAAAAATATATATATGCTGGCTCGCTACCGCTCACCAGGAAAATATTGACACCTGGATGGGGGTAAACGTCTTAAAACAGTAGGCTGAATGGGGCCGAATGGATGCAAGCCAAAGAGAGAGGGAGAGAAAGAAAACAAAAAAGCGAGGTGGGCTCCCTTAAAGCAGGTGTCACACTATGCCGATTTAAGTGCCGACGCTCCACGACTTAAGGGTCGGGAGCAGGTCTTTGCCTACATCGCCGGGCGACGTGGGTGGGCGCCTACTCACGAGAGCCGTCGGGAGAGGTCGTCAGGGGCCTCAGGAAAAATTTGACATGCACAACTTTCATGAGTTGAGTCGGCGGCTAGTAAATTGGCGGGACGGGGACGGTAGGCGGGTGGCGTCGGACGGCATCCAGTAGGCGTCAGATGGTACAAGGGTGTCGACCTGTCTGCGTCAGACGCCGCTTGTAAGGTAGGTCGCCTTCAGGCAGCGACCCGGTAACGCCCAGGCGCCATCATAGGGGGAGGGCATACCGTGAATCCGCGACCTGGCAACGTCGCACGGGACATCGTTGATAGATGGTTTTGGGGGGGGTTTTGTTTTAACCTTGATGGAGGTCTAGCGAGGAAACTAAAAAATAAAATAATATATAAATAAATAGACCCCAAAAATAACCACTGTCCCCTTAATCCGATCCCATCAACAAGTGACTATCTATAAACCCTTTCGATGGCGGTGGCGTCTGTTTTGCCATAGTTCTGCCATACTTAGACGATTTTATGCAGCTTAAGAACGGTCTGTGGGAGTTAAGAGAGATAAATGAGAGGAATGGAGGTCTTGTGATTGCTACAGGCCCTTTGTAAGCATAATACAATAACCTAATAGTTGCCAGACTATAACAAGAAAGACGTCACCGGTACTGAAAGGGTTAACTATAGATGGCCTTGTTTTACCAATTACTAAAAAAAAATAACACTTAATTAAGAGGAGATGGGCGCATTTGTTTGCTCATTTATGGGTCTTTTTATTATGTTTATAGTTTCCTCCCTAGATCTCAAGCGTACCCCCCCTCCCCCCCCACCCACCCACCCACACACACACAAACGTCGCCTCCGACGGACCGGTTTGCCTCGGTCGGGATCAAGTGTGACGGAGTAGGGGTCCAGTGTGACAGGGTGACTGTCCATCGCCACCCTACCTCCTATAGGCGCCGCTCGTCAGGAGCATTGTCGCCAACCAGTTTGCGTGCTACGGTGCATGACACCGCCCCAGCGTCGTCATTTATCTTCCTTAGGTCTTGCATGGTTGCCTCTCGACCCCTTCCAGTTGCCATTAGGCTGCATGCCCGTCCATACCGCCCGCCGTGGGCGTCCCGCCCCTCTATCACCCACGATACTCGGCAGTAGGCTCCCCCTTGTATCGCCACTCCTTAAGTCGTGGAGCGTCTGCACTTAAATCGGCATAGTGTGACACCTGCTTAAGGGGCACGTAGTTGCTTATTTGGGATCCCTTCTCCCTCATGCTTAGCCCCATTCATTTTGAGATTTTAAGACGTTCAGCCCCTTAATTTGGCGATTTTAACACCTTTCGTCCCATTTCCTTGTCAATTTTAAGACCTTTTGTGCAATTTAGGTGTTGATTTTTCCCTGGCGAGTGATAGAGAGTCTGAAATTTTAAGAGGAACTGGCCTACCGAAAACATGTAAAAAAATTATCTTGAAGGGGGGTCCATGGGGTGGTTTTCTAAGCTTGATGGAGGTCTAGCGAGGAAACTAAGAAATAAATGAATGTGGGGGAAAAAAAAAAAACAAAAAAAAAAAAACAGCCACCAGCCCCTTAAAATTACTGGAATAAAAGGCATTCAATTAATTTAGCATTATATTATATTGGTATGGTACATTTAGCACTTCTAAAGGCATTAGAACTGTAAAGCATAATTGTAATTCTCAAAATTAAATAATAGTGACAAGCAAGAAGAGACTCTGTCGACTTTTCTAGACCCCCTTCTCCCTCATCTTTAGCCCCATTAATTTTGAAATATTAAGACGTTTGCCCCATTAGTTTGTTTATTTTTAGACCTTTTGCCCCATTGCTTTACCAATATTAAGAACATTTGAGCCATTTAGTTGTCGATGTTTTTTCCTGGCGAGCGATAGCGAGCCTGTAATTTTAGAGGAATCCGCCTTTAGTCGGAACATTTTTCTACTGTACAAATTAATGTCGAAGGGGGATCTTGAGAGTGTTTTTAAAAGCTTGATGGAGGCCTAGGGTGGAAACTAAAATATATATAAATCAATATATATATATATAAATATATATAAATCAATATATATATATAAATAATAAACAACACCTACCTCCATATACGGCTGGTTTTGAAACCCAGAAACTGTTATAGTCACGTACAGTCGCGCTAATAAGTCACGTCTCGGCATTAAGTATGTTTTCTCGCTAGACCTCCATCAATATTAGAAAAACACCCCCTAGACCCCCTTTCAAGATATATTTGTACATTTTTCGGTAGAAAAATGTCACGGCCGAAGGCCGATTCCTCTTAAAATTCAGGCTCGCTATCGCTCGCCAGGAAATAATCGACACCTAAATGGTACGAAAGGTCTTAAAATTGACAAAGAAATGGGGCGAAAGGTGTTAAAATCGCCAAACTAATAGGCCGAACGTCTTATAATCGAAAACAATGGGGCTAAACATGAGGGAGGAGGTCCAGAAAAACGGTCTGTCTCCCCTTTATCTGTTTTCTATGTTGTCTCCATATGTACAGTGACTACAGTATTATATTATTCCGTTTTCTATGTTGTCTTCGTATGTACTGTTGCGCTAATAAGTGATGTCTCGGCACCAAGTATGTTTTAATCAATAATTGGTATCAGCAATATCTAAGCTTCATTTCTTCATATCAAGTAAAATATACAAACATGTTCCTACACTTACCCACCCTATTCAACATCTGACAGACATTAATACAGCACAGAGCGAGCCTAACGTAATTCCAGCGGAGACATGACTTATTAGCGCGACCGTACTCCACTAATACAAAGGCAAGGGGTAACGAAGGTATAATATCATAGTCACTTCACATACCGAGGCAACATAGAACACAGATTAACCCCTTCTGTACCGGCCACGTCTTTTGAATTTTATGCTTGCTATATTTAGACTATTTTCTATAACTTAAGAATAATCTATGACAGTAAAAAGGGTTAAGTGAGATAGTTCGAAGCCTGTTAATTGCTGGATACCCTTTCTAAACTGCATAAAATTGTCTAATAATTGCTAGAATATAATGAAAATGTGTCACCAGTAATGAAGGGATTAATATAATAGTCACTGTACGGTCGTGCTAATAAGTCATGTCCCAGCTGTCATTACGTTTGGCTTGCTCTGTGCTGTATTAATGTCTGTCAGATGTTGAATAGGGTGGGTAAGTGTAGGAACATGTTTTTTATAGTTCACCCGATATGAAGAAATGAAGCTTAGATATTCCTGATACCAATTATTGATCAAAACATAATTGGTGCCGAAACATCACTTATTAGCGCGACTGTACATACGGAGACAGCATAGAAAACGGAATAATATAATAGTCACTGTACAGTACATACGAAGACAACATCAGAGCCGGATTTAGATCTGTGGAGGCCCTGGGCAGGCTCTGTGTGGAGGCCCCCCTTCATTGCAACATTTTACAAAGGGTGGGGTGCCGAGCGAAGCTAGGCTGAGCAGCTAGGGGGTCCGGTGGGGCGCTGTAAGCTCCCCAGGACATATTTTGAAATTTGAGGCTGTTTAGTAGCATTTTGAAGCAATAAGCATAGCTAAATTGAGAATTTTGAGAAAGTTAATTAGCTTTAGCAATGCATACAATAGAGAAGAGATTGATTATCATTATCATATTGATAAGCATAGTAAGCAATAGCTACAATTTCCAACGCCAGTCTGAATATCTATGATAGATATCTACAATTGTCATGTCTCTGCAAATAAAACAAATCAATTATACAATACCAATACCTTTAATCAATTATACAGTACCAATACCTTTAATCGATTATACAATACCAATACCTTTAATCGATTATACAGTACCAATACCTTTAATCGATTATACAATACCAATACCTTTAATCGATTATACAGTACCAATACCTTTAATCGATTATACAATACCAATACCTTTAATCGATTATACAGTACCAATACCTTTAATCGATTATACAGTACCAATACCTTTAATCGATTATACAATACCAATACCTTTAATCGATTATACAGTACCAATACCTTTAATCGATTATACAGTACCAATACCTTTAATCGATTATACAATACCAATACCTTTAATCGATTATACAGTACCAATACCTTTAATCGATTATACAATACCAATACCTTTAATCGATTATACAGTACCAACACCTTTAATTACAAAGCTTTCAGTGGCACTTTACGAGACCTAGCCCTTGCAAAGTTTTTGATCATCTCATTGAAGTCAGTTTTTTCTGAGGATGCCATATTATATGCTCATCAAGGCTAGGTGGCTAAGCCTGTCATGATACATTGTAGTACAATGTCTGTTTTTGGTAAATTTAATTTTACTGAAAGAATGTTCTCCAGAACAATGTGTGAACATGAAAACCATGTACATCTGCAGCAGCATTTCAACATTTGGAAATGTATCTACAACTTTCTTGGACATTAACAGCTTGTAAAGGAAATGTGCCCTCCCTTTCTCAATATCTTCATCTTTGAGAAATTGAGTACAGAAGGCTGCAAACTGCACTAGTTCAACTCCAAGTGTTTGATCCAGGTCATTCTTATACTCAGCAACCAATTTCGCTGCAGCTGCTTCAATTTCATCACAATTCAATTACTGTATTCCAGTTTATCCAAGAATCCAAAAAGTGAACAGATTTGTTCATAGGCATTCAATCGTTGATCCAGTGAACTCAGGAACTGATCAATTGCTGGAAGGAAATTCTGAATGAGAAATGCTTCTGACTGTGAGAGGGATGCTTCTTCAGATCGTCCATTATCCAATGGATTGATTCGTATATTATGTTAGCACTTGCGTTTCTGTGAATAATCCTCGGTTCCGGACAATTCCTTCCCCTTCTCCTCATAAACATGGAAGCAATCTTGTTTTTCACGTACAAAACATTCCAAGAACTTCAACATTGCGACTGCTGTGTTCAAATCAAGTTTAGGATCTTGCAATGCGTGGCTTGTGGCATCAACTCTGGTAAGAATGGCATGTCAAAAAACAGCATAAATGGCTGTCTCTAGCTGCTTGCCCATCCTTTCAAGGAGACCACTGGCTTCATAACGAGTTTTGCTCATCTCATTCTCATCTCTAGCTATTTTAGCAAGGGCTTGACGGATTGGGACATATCCTTGGAAAACTGCTTTCACTGCAACTGCTCGGCCTCGACAGGACCATCTTGTTGTAGAAATCCTCTTTGGTACAGACACTGGGCCAGATTCTACATTTTTCAGTAAATCACTGAGAATGGCATAACGGCGTGTAGAAGCTGTGAAGAACACAGAGTAGGGGTGGGATTGTGTCGCAAGACGGGTGCAACGTGCTCTACAAAGGGAGGGTGGTATAGCTGAGTGAGCACTAAAGAACACTGATTATTGTATTAGCGGTAGAATAGTGAGAGAGATGCAACATTGCAGTGAAGAGAGAGATACTGGAGAGAATTGGTGAGTGGGCGTGAGTTAATGAGACGGAAGGCTTTCTTTTCTACTTTGTCTAGAAGTGCTGTGTGAGAGGATCCTCCCCACACGTCTGAACAATACTCAATACATGGACGCACTGTGCCCCTGTACAGAGCAAGAAGCTGCGCAGGGGTAAAGAATCCCCGGAGGCGGTTGAGCACACCCAGCTTCTGGGAAGCGGTTTTAGCAAGAGTGGTAATATGATCTTTCCAAGAGAGATCAGAAGAGAAGTATAGGAGTAAGCTTCATATATTCAGAAATTTGAGCTTACTGCCTAGAAAATTTGGTTAATATGAAACTCACTGATGGGAGTTACTTTCTAGCCTAATGTTAGGCTATTATACTGTATATTATTATTATTGTTTATACAAAGCGGTCCTTTAAGGGGGTCACCGGCTTTTTTTAATCGTGTAATGGAAACCAGAATAAGCCAAAATTACGACATCATGCTTAGAGGGTATAAAATGTAGCCTAATAGTATTTGTGTTTATCTTAAAGGGACTCAGACGGTATTGTGCAGCATAATTTACTGGTTCTGCTCAATGGTTTAAGGAAGGGGTTTAGTTTGCTCTCTAAACCTCTATCAAGCTTAAATAAACACCCACAAGATATAAATTTGTAAATTTTTCAGTAGAAAAATTTCCTCTTCATATACAGGCTTGCTATCGCTCGCCAGGAAAAAAATCACACCTAAAGGGCATGAAAGTACTTAATATTGGCAAAGAAATGGGGCAACAGGTCTGAAAATCGCCAAACTAATGGGGCGAATGTTTTGAAATCTCATAACTAATAGGGCTAAATATGAGGGAGGAGGAGGACTCGAAAAACCAACTGCCTAAGCGGCACAAAATCGTATAATGTTAACCAGAATAAAATGTAAAAACAAAGGCTTTCATCGTAGTGGAGGAATTCAAAACAAAGGCTTTCATCCTAGTGGAGGAATTCAAAACAAAGGCTTTCATCCTAGTGGAGGAATTCAAAACAAAGGCTTTCATCCTAGTGGAGGAATTCAAAACAAAGGCTTTCATCCTAGTGGAGGAATTCAAAACAAAGGCTTTCATCCTAGTGGAGGAATTCAAAATATAAACTTCTCTGTAAACCAAACTTTATACCATATAAGGGGACAGTGGCTGTTTGTTTGGTCTATTAATTCATTTATTCATAAATGTTGTTTTAATTTCCGTCCTAGACCTCCATCAAGCGTAGAAACCCCCCCCCCCCCCCCCCTAGACCCCCCTTCAAGATACAGTAGATTTGTTTATTTTTCGGTAGAAAAATGTCCCGGCCAAAGGCCAATTCCTCCTAAAATACAGGCTCGCTATCGCTCGCCAGGAAACTATCGACACCTAAATGGCACGAAGGGTCCTAATATTGACATAGAAATGGGGCGAAAGGTCATAAAATCCCCAAATTAATGGAACCAACTTTTTTAACTCTCAAAACTAGTAGGGCTAAACATTAGGGAGAAGGGGGTCCAGAAAAACGATCTGTCTGCCCTTAACTCTGTGAAACTTAGGTGAATGTGTGTATATTTATAAATCACGATACATGTACATTGTATTTCATTACGGGGGTCACCGGCTTTTTTTGTTTATTTCTCTCCTTTTCTCTCTTTCCCTGGCTTGTATCCATTTGGCCCCATTCAGCCAACTGTTTTAATACGTTTATCCCCATCCAGGTGTCGATTTTTTCCTTGCGAGCGATAACGAGCCAGCATTGTATGGAGAAATCCGGCTTCGCCGGAGAAACTTTTTACTATCGAAAAGTTTACAAATTTAGCTTGCTGCAAAACAAAAATATATATATATGCTGGCTCGCTACCGCTCGCCAGGAAAATATTGACACTTGGATGGGAGTAAACGTCTTAAAACAGTAGGCTGAATGGGGCCGAATGGACACAAGCTAAAGAGAGAGGGAGAGAAAGAAAAAAAAAAGCGAGGTGGGCTCCCTTACGTTATTACTACCGGTACCTGTTCCCGTCTTTGTGTCTGAGAATTCCGAATTTTGCCCACAATTATATTTGTTCTACATATTTGTAAATATTTTTTTAATTTCTGTTTTTTTAGACCTGATGATGAACGCAGAGAGTTCGAAACGTTGTCTATCTATCTATCTATCTATTGCCGGACGCCTTAACCCCTTACGAGGGTGGCCATACACAGAATGCCCCCAAGCGAACCTATTCCCTGTGAGAGGGACAACCCGAGCCAGTTTAGTGAAGGACTTACAGGATTGACCACTCCCTTTAGGACCCGTCCGACTCCGAGGCCCTCTATGTATCTTGTTAGCACTATTTTTCTACAGTGGTGTTCGGCTAGTCCATCCACTAACCTGCCTTACCCTTAGGTAAGCAGTACGGATTTGTATCAGGTTTACTCCCCTAGACAGGCTGCCAACCAAGGCTGACGAGTCCCATCCACCCGGATTTGTATAAGGTTGTCTCCCCTAGATGAGTTGCCGACCAAGGCTAACGAGTCCCATCCACCCATTGTCACTAATACAAATATTTCCCAAAATATGTTTTATAACTCTGGTCCTACAATTCATATAGCCTAAATATATATATATATACAGTATACAGTATACTGTATACTGTACAGTATATATACAGTATATATATATATATATATATATATATATATATATATATATATATATATATATATATATATATATATATATATATATATATATTATACATATATATTATAATATATATGAATGAGAGAGAGAGAGAGAGAGAGAGAGAGAGAGAGAGAGAGAGAGAGAGAGAGAGAGAGAGAGAGAGAGAGAGAGAGAGAGAGAGAGAGAGAGAGAGAGAGAGAGAGAGAGAGAGAGAGAGAGAGAGAGAGAGAGAGAGAGAGAGAGAGAGAGAGAGAGAGAGAGAGAGAGATGAGAGAGATAGAGGGAGAGATACAACCTGAACCACAGATGGTCACAGCGGAAGCAATAGCAAACACAACAGCCTATGAAACAGAGCACGCTGGCTCCTACAATAAACCCACCTATTATCTATCTCTCTCTCTCTCTCTCTCTCTCTCTCACACACACACACACACACACACACCGAAGCCACTACAATACAATACGAGTAACTATAATAAACTGTATAGGCTGGGTCGATTATTATGATGGCTATGATACACACACTCACTCGCACACTCTCACTCACTCACTCACTCACTCACTCACACACACTCTCTCTCTCTCATACACAATTTATAGCGAGGCCTTCCTAATGGTTAAGTCCCTCATTAATTACTCCTTCCATTCGTCTATACATTAGGCTACCATAGCGCAGTTGGAATATATGTACTGTACCTGCTCAGATTAATATGCAGGATTCGAAACTGCATAATAAATCGTAGGCTTGTCCATATATCTTAACTGTCTTGATAACGTAATGCATAGTGCGCGGGATTTCGATGTGACTCTCCTGGGTTCGAGTTCTTGGAGTGCCACATGTATTTGTTGATTTCATTAATTGAGTTTAGAGGTGAAGTTAGTTGGTGTAAAAAACATTAAAACACATCAGCCATTCATGAGATCCCCCTCAAAAGTGCAGGTTCCATCATTGTTTATGAATGATGGGGTTCCTCAGTGTAACATTATGGGTGCCCCCCCCCCCCTCTCTATCTCTCTCTCATCTCTCACTCTCAAACACTCTCTCTCTCTCTCTCTCTGTATTATATATAGCCTATATTAATCCTGCATTCAGATACCACAATCATTCACTACTATTAACAAGTACATACTGTAAATACACACACACACACACACACACACACACACATGTGAAAAGAGTTGAAATTAATATAGATAGGCCTATATGAAAAATATAGAGACAGTCAAACACTCACCCCAAGGCAAAATAGAGGCGGATGGACTTCATCAGGCCACAGCCATCCGCCGTAATCGGTTTTCTGTTATAACTGTGGCAAACCGGCTATCTCTATAATACCTGGTGTAGAGTGTTTGCCCTAAAAGAAAAAGTAGTATAGTACTAATGAAATAGTCAAAATCAGGGGTTGATAAATTTGGGAAGTCAATTTTGCAGTCAGAAGTAGAGTAGACAAAATCAGTTAGTTTAAATTGGGGAAGTCACATTTTGTTGTCTGATATCGAAGAAGAAATCTATTAAATTAACCCATCTTTGGCGGCGCCCGCCTTAAGTCGGTTAGAGAACCAAGGCCTAAAAAGCGGGGCCCGCCTTATATCGTATGCGATTTTTAGCACATACTTGGCTCTGAGAGAGAGAGTCCGAGCGGTGGGAGGAGCGCGGGTGGGCTCTGACCATTCGGCATGAATCCAGTCCCGCCACTGACGGTTACATCACATCCCACCAAATCCCTGGTCCCGCAATACAGGGTAAAAACTGACGAAATTACTGTATTTTAGGGATTTTCCCTTCGTGTTGCACGATCGTTGCAAGAGAACCCTTGGTCGTACAAGGATGGTTCAGGTGTCATTGGAAAGCTCAATTATCGCCCTTTCACGGATACATAATTGTATTACGCTCTGGCTCTTCTTTATGCATGAAAAAGAGCATGGAATGAAGCTCATTTAGGGTAAAACTAGCCGCTGGGCAGGTAGTAGCGTTACAAAACTAGCCGCTCGTTGAGTGTTAACTACGTCAAAAAGTATTGAAACATATTTAGCATGAGATAAAGTGAGGTTGAGCTCTGGGAGGCAGGGGACGCTCAACCCCCACTCTGACAGGATCAGCCCATCTCCTTGGCATCAACATTCTGGTAATAATACGTCGACATATTCAGTAGATGCAGTGTGTGGTAAATTCAATGACGTCATCATTATTAGCGGAGATGCTTTTCACAAATTTACTCATATCATCTCTGGCAGTTCTAAGATGGTGGTTCTTGAAATATGTCACCTGTTAACATATTTTTTAATGTATTGTAGTTAAAATATCTAATTGGTAGTTTGTTAAAATGTCTTTTTAAGAGGTATATATATTTCATATCCTTGTTTCAACAATGTTCTAATAAGGACCTTACAAGCCTCTAAAAAGTCTTCATATTTTGAACAGACTCTACTATAGCGTATTATTTGGGAAGTAAAAACACCATAGCTTTGTCTGTTGGGGATATTTCCGCAAAGAAAGGGAAAGTTAACTATATGAAATTGGAAATCTGTTCGTTTGTCATAAAGTTTTGTTTCAAATTTCTTATCAATTACTTCAATTTGTATATCGAGGAATGAAGCTTTCTTATCGGAGTCATTTTCTTTATTTAACATAAGCTCCTCAGGGTAGATGTCTGTCTTAATTATATCAAATATGTCGCCACTGTTGAACAATATTATATCATCAATATATCTTGAACACTTGCTTATTTGTTTGCATGTTCCGTATTTAGTGCGAGTGTTATCTTGCATGTAAAAGAACTCGTAATAATGAAGAAATAGATTGGCAAAATCTGGCCCTGGGTCTGTTCCCATTGGAATGCCTATATTTTGCTTACATATGAAATCACCACATTTGAAAAACGTGTTATCTGTCAAGAATGTTATGCTATTGATAAGGGAGGTTTTGTTTAATGATGTATATTTTTGAGACAATGCATTATTCCAAAATGCTTCATAATTGTTTATTGTAATGTATTTAATTTTCGAATTTGCAAAACATGTATTTACTATATTTTCCACACAGACAGTGGTGTGTTTATCGGTACACATGGTTCACTTTTTGGGCGATTTTTGCATGTATTCATTATTTTTCTAGTTTCCTCCCTAGACTTCCATCAAATTAAAAAAATAAAACAATCCATTAGACTAATTAGACATTCTAGATTAATCTGTACATTTTTCGGTAGAAAAATGTCCGAGCCGAAGGCCGATTCTTCCAACATTACAGGCTCACTATCGTTCGCCAGGGAAAAAATCGGCACATAAATAGCACGAAAGGTCTAAATATTGATGAATAAATGGGACGAAAGGTCTTAAAATCGATTAACTAATGGGGCAAACATCTTAACATCTGAAAACTAATGGGGCTTAACATGAGGGAGAAAGTGGTCCAGAAAACCGGCCCATCCCCCTTTAATTATCCATCCAGACCTAGCCTTCACTGCCAGGGAAAGTTTTTGAGAGAAACATTCCCTGCAGGCGCGTGGGATCGAACCCCCAACAACAGAGCTATAGTTTATTCGCTTTAAGTAGGCGAGAAAGCATGAACTCTATCCTCTGTAACTCAAAAAGGGCTAGAGCAAATTGGTAGTCAATTTCCACATCTTTTCCTGGACTGACTCTTCCCAAATGGTAGAAATATTAGCTCGATTACTCTAGTCGTTTTAGAGTTACAGAGGTTGGAGATTATGATTTCTCGCCTATTTACAGATAATAGACTATAGCACTCCAAGTACAGTAACCAAGCGCGCTCGGCCAACATGACCTCTGTGTGTGTGTGTGTTTCATTGGGTATATTTATTCAACAGCAAATCTACAAGCTATATATTCTAAGCTGCCACCAGGTCAGTACGATTCAATCACAACGCTCGTCGGCTATAGTTAACCCCTTGAAGCTCTGACGCATTTTAGCCGTATGTTTTGGCTATCATTAGACGATTTTATGCAGCTTGGATGGATCTGTGGGTATTAGAAGGGTAAAGACTCTCTCAATCAACCCTCTGACTTCCATATACCCTTCCTAATCTGAATAAAATAGTCTAATAATTACCAGAAAACAAACCAGAAATGCGTATTGGAGCTTGAAAGGGTTAAGAATATCTATATTGATATATTAGCCCTCAACAGTGCTATTATAATCTAATCACTTTTACATTAGTTTTCTTTGTATTGCGGATGGACATATCGAAGGCGTACTTAAGCTCAGTGGGCTTGGCAATAAGAATAATTCCAGTGCGGAACTCTTTATATACTTAATACTTTAAGGGGGGATGGCCCGTTTTTCTGGTCCCCCTTCTCCCTCATGTTTAGCCCCATTCGTTTTCAGATGTTAAGATGTTTGCCCCATTAGTTAGTCGATTTTAAGATCTTTCGCCCAATTTCTTCGTCAATATTTAGACCTTTCGTGCTATTTAGGTGTCGACTTTTTTCCCTGGGGAACGATAGTGAGCCTGTAATGTTGGAAGAAGCGGCCTTCGGCCGGGAAATGTTTCTACCGAAAAATGTACAAATTGATCTAGAAGGGGTATCTAATGGATGTTTTTTTTGTTTTTTTTTAAATTTGATGGAGGTCGAGGGAGGAAACTAAAAAAATATATGAATAATGAATTAATAGACCAAACAAACGGCCAGTCTCCCCTTAAGCCCAGTGGGCTTCGCAATACAAATCATTACACTGCGGAACTCTTTATATACCGGCACTTAATACTTTATTACTGTGTGCCAATAACTAAACAAAAAATGCCAAGTTTTGACCAACAAACACATTAGCCATTTCAGCTCGAGGACATTTTATTTTAGTTCGTTCTGGCAATCGCTATATGAGTTTGACCAGGTTAGAGAGGACCTGTGAGAGTCATGTTGTTAAGGGGAGGCAGACCGTTTTTCTGGACCCCCTTCTCCCTAATGTTTAGTCCCACTAGTTTTGAAATTATAAGACGTTCGGCCCGTTTGTTTGGCGATTTTAACACCTTTCGCCCCATTTTGTTGTCAATTTTAAGTCTTTTCGTGCCGTTTAGGTGTCGAACTTCTCCTGGCGAGCGAAGTGAGCCTGCAATTTTAAGAGAGGAACCGGCCTTCGGCCTGGAAATTTTTCTACCGAAAAATGTACAAATTTATCTTGAAGGGGGGTCTAGGGGGTGTTTTTCTAAGCTTGATGGAGGTCTAGGGAGGAAAACTAAAAAAATATATGAATACAATAATTAATAGACCAACCAAACGGCCGTCTCTCCTTAAACTAGAGTTGTATCCCATTAACCCTTTCAATAAAATAAATATTTGATCTCTCTTTCTTGCAACCACTAGATTATTTTATGCAATTTAGGAAGACCATCAAAGCGGAAAAAATAATATCAATTATGGGGAGACTGGCCGTTTGGTTGGTCTATTAATTCATGTATTCATATATACCAACACAAATACACACACCAACACAAATACACACACCAACACAAATACACACACACCAACACAAATACACACACACCAACACAAATACACACACACCAACACAAATACACACACCAACACAAATACACACACCAACACAAATACACACACACCAACACAAATACACACACCAACACAAATACACACACCAACACAAATACACACACACCAACACAAATACACACACCAACACAAATACACACACACCAACACAAATACACACACCAACACAAATACACACACACCAACACAAATACACACACACCAACACAAATACACACACCAACACAAATACACACACACCAACACAAATACACACACCAACACAAATACACACACCAACACAAATACACACACCAACACAAATACACACACCAACACAAATACACACACCAACACAAATACACACACCAACACAAATACACACACCAACACAAATACACACACCAACACAAATACACACACCAACACAAATACACACACCAACACAAATACACACACACCAACACAAATACACACACACCAACACAAATACACACACACCAACACAAATACACACACACCAACACAAATACACACACACCAACACAAATACACACACCAACACAAATACACACACCAACACAAATACACACACACACCAACACAAATACACACACACACCAACACAAATACACACACACCAACACAAATACACACACCAACACAAATACACACACCAACACAAATACACACACACCAACACAAATACACACACCAACACAAATACACACACCAACACAAATACACACACCAACAACACAATACACACCAACACAAATACACACACCAACACAATACACACACACACACACACACACACACCAACACAATACACACACACCAACACAAATACACACACCAACACAAATACAGACCAACACAAATACACACACCAACACAAATACACACACACCAACACAAATACACACACCAACACAATACACCCACACACCAACACAATACACCCACACCAACACAAATACACACACCAACACAAATACACACACAACACACAATACACACACCAACACAAATACACACACCAACACAATACACACACACCAACACAAATACACACCAACACACAAATACACACACACCAACACAATACACACACCAACACAAATACAAACACACCAACACAAATACACACACCAACACAAATACACACAACACAAAATACACACACACGAAACAAAATGCACACACACATCACAAAATACACACACATAACGCAAAATACAAACACAACGCAAAATACACACACACGCAACACAAAATACACACACCATCACAAATACACACACCATCACAATCACACACCATCACAATCACACACCATCACAATTACACCAACACAAATACACACACCAACACAATACACACACACCACACAAATACACACCAACACAAATACACACCACCAACACAAATACACACACCAACACAATACACACACACACAAATAACCAACACAATACACACAACAAAACAAACAACAAAAAACACCAACACAACAAACACACCAAACACAAACACCAACACAAATACACACACACAAACAATACACACACCACCAACACAATACACACCACCACAATACACACACCAACACAAATACACAAACACAAAACACACAACAACACAAATACACACACACGAACACAAATACACACACCAACACAAAAACACACGCAAACACAAATACACACACCAACACAAATACACACACCAACACAAATACACACACCAACACAAATACACACACCAACACACATATACACACACACACAACTAAACACAAACAGCACAAATATACACACACACACACACACACACCAACACAATACACCAACAACACAAATACACACACACCAACACAAATACACACAAAAAACAACCAACACAAACAACACAAAACACACACCAACACATACACCAAAACACTAACAAAACACACACCAACACATACACCAAAACACTAACAAAACACACACCAACACAAACACACACACCAACACAAATACACACACACCAACACACACGAATACACACACACCAACACAAACACACACCAACACAAAACACACACCACACAAATACACACAAACAAACACAAAACACACCAATAATACAAGATAAAAACAAATACACACCAAGACAAAATACACACACACCAACACAAATACACACACCAACAAAACACACACAACACAAATACACAACAACCAACACAAAACAACACACCAACACAAACACACACACCAACACAAATACACACACCAACACAAACACACACACCAACACAAATACACACACCAACACAAACACACACACCAACACAAACATCATCCCAATCAAACTTGCGGACCGAACTAACTAAGTTACTGACTTAAGGAAGCCCACCTCGCTTTTTTATCTTTCCCTCCCTCTCTCTTTTGCTTGTATCCATTCGATCCCACACCGCCTACTGTTTTAAGACGTTTAACCCTATCCAGGTGTCAAAAATTTCCTGGCTAGCGGTAGCGGTAGCTAAATTTGTACATTTTTCGATAAAAAAAAAAATCCGGCGAAGCCGGATTTCTCCATACAATGTTGGCTCGCTATCGTTCGCCAGGAATACATCAACACCTGGATGGGGATAGATGTCTTAAACCATTTGACCGAATGGGGCCGAATGGATACAAGCCAGGGAAAGAGAGAAAAAGGAGAGAAAGATAAAAAAAGCCGGTGACCCCCTTAATAAATGAACGACCGTCCGATTATTTGTCTGCCAATCACTCCTACAATCACGCAGTCAATATTGCAATCCTTCTCCACTCTCTCTCTCTCACATACACACACACATATACACTCGTTCACTCTCCCCCTCTCACACACACACACATTCTCGTTACTCTCCCCTTCTCTCTCACTCAAATCCCCCCCCCCTCTCTCTCTCTCTCTCTTTCTCACACACACACACATTCTCGTCCATTCTCTCGTTACTCTCCCCTTCTCTCTCACTCAAATCCCCCCCTCTCTCTCTCTCTCTCTCTCTCTCTCTCTCTCTCTCTCTCTTCATCTTACCTTTTATAATGGGTCTTCCGGTTTTCTCCCTCCGTATTTTCTTCCAGCCCGCTCTGAAAAAATGAAGACCAAAATAAATAAGGCGGCGGCACATTAATTTTCAAAACAACCCACAACTTCACCAATACACCCGAAAATATTAAGGAGGTAGTACTCGTTTTGATGGACCCCCTTCTCCCTCATATTTAGCATATTAGTTTTGAGGTTTAAAGACGTTCGTTCCGTTAGTTTGGCGATTTTGAGACATTTCGCCTCATATTTTATTCAATATTAAGACCTTTCGTGCCCTTTAGGTGTCGATTTTTTTCCTGGCCAACGTTGGCGAGCCTCTAATATTAGAAGGAATCGGCCTTCGGCCGGGAAATTTGTCTACCGAAAAATGTACAAATTTATCTTGAAATTTATTTGTCTAGGTTGATGGATGTCTAGCGAGGAAACTAAAAAATAATTAAATATATAAATACCTGTATATAGCCCAAAAACCATGTACTACCTCCTTAAGGGGAGATTTCCACTTGAGGGATTTTTTTCTTGACCCCTTTCTCCTTCATGTTTAGCCCCATTGCTTTTGAGATTTTAAGACGTTCGCCCTAGTAGTTTTGACATTTTAAGACATTTTGCCCCATTTCTGTCAATTTTAAGACCTTTCGTGCCATTAAGGTATCGATTTTTTCCTGGCGAGCGATAGCGAGCCTGTAATTTAAGAGCAACTGGCCTCCGGCCGGGAAATTTTTCGGTAGAAAAATGTACAAATGTATCTTGAAAGAGAGTATAGGGGGTGTAATTTTAAGCTTGATGAAAACGTAGGGAACAAACTAAATACCTCCCCTTAAGCTATAATTCTTTCACTTGGTCATAAACACCCTACGGTACCTAATTCTATACTACTACAACTACTACTACTACTACAACTACTACTACTACTACTACTACAACTACTACTACTACTACTACTACAACTACTACTACTATAGGTCTGTTTAGGTTTTATTTCATGTCATATTTATATTAATTTACTTATACACTGTTTTTCAAATTTATAACAATATTCAGATATACTTTTAGCTTGATAAGCTAATAAGCTGAAGTGATATATTACTTTTATTGTTGGAGCTTGCTTTAATTTAAGGAGTAAACATATTTTTTCTGTACAGTAATACAGTAACAGCTATACAATATTAGTTATATATATATATATATATATATATATACCTGTATATATATATATATATATATATATATATATATATATATATGTGTTGTTGTTGTTTTTTTTTTTAATTATGTATATTTTACTTTCGACTAAATGAAAGCTACTGTAACAACGCGTAAATACTGTATTAAGTTAATATTAACGCAAATCAATTTATTGAGAAGTACCAGAATTGAGTTAAACAATTATATTTAGTATTACAAATTATATAATGAGGGGACGAACTATTATTGGATGTACCGGGTCACACTTATAAAGATTGATCTATTTCTAATGTATATGTAATGTATATAAGTTTATGTATATTACGAAATAAAGTTATTGAATTGAATTGACTACTACAACTACTACTACTACTACTACTACTACTACTACTACTACTACTACTGTTTTTTTTGTTTTTTTTTACCACTCAGTCTGTGCATCCCCTCTTTGGACCCTAGACTAGGTCAGTATAGTCATCAAAGCGCCTGACTTTGTTGTCATTCAGCTACTTCCTATTCCGGGGTAAGCACTCAGAGTCATCATCGTGGATTACTACTACTACATTGATTTTTATTTAATATTTTTCATACATTTCATGTTACTACTACTACCATCACCACCTCCACCATCACCACCACCACTACCTTATATTTAATATTGTACACATACTAAAACTACAACTATGGTACTACTACTACTACTACTGTACAACACCTACTACTACTGTACAACTACTACTACTACTACTACTGTACAACACCTACTACTACTACTAATAATAATAATAATAATCCTATATAATATTAAGGGGAGATGGGTCGTTTTTCTGGTCCCCCTTCTTCCTCATGTTTAGCCCCATTAGTTTTCAAATTTTAAGACGTTCGGTCGATTAGTATGGCGATTTCAAGACCTTTCGCCCTATTTTTTTGTCAAAATTAACACTTTTCGTATCATTTAGGTGTCGATTTTTTCATGGCGAGCGATAGCGAGCCTGTATTTCAAGAGGCGGGAATTTTTTCTGAAGAAATCCGGCTTCGCCGAAGACATTTTTCTATCGAAAAATATAAAAATTTAGCCAGCTGTCTAACTCATTATCCAAAATATGGTGGCTCGATATCGCTCGCCAGGTATAAATCGACACCTGGATGGGGCAAACGTCTTAAAAGAGTAGGATGAATGGGGTCGAATGGATACAACCCAGAGAGAAAATTTCCAGAGCAGTATCCATGGAAAGTTTGTGAGTGTTATCGTGGTCGGACAGCGATCTATGCATATTTGGGTACCACGGTACTTCGGCACATCAAGTGGTATTTTAGTAAACACATCTATCCATCTAATTATTTACTCAGTCCCAATCCACAATTTTCCTCTTTTTTCGGGGGAGGGGGGGGGGGGACTCAAAACAGAGCAAGAATATGGACAACACAAAACACAACACAAAACAATGAACACACAAAAACAAAATACAAATTCACACACATCTAGGTCATCCAGGAGAAGACCCAGAGACCAGGGTCACACATAATTACATCATAATTCGTTTGTGTAGTGCACTGCATCGACGAGATTTCGATCGCTTGAGCACAAATTTGGCTTATGTTATCCCTTAGTTTATGAATATTCTGAATACATTTTTAGTAATTCTCCCTACCAGAAATTCTTGGGAGTTGCCGCGCCAGACACGATGTTTTGTACAGTAAGCGACCTGTAAATGGCGATATCCCGCAGTTCTTCGCCCTCCCTCTCCAATAATCATTCTTAATTATAAGCTATATGTCGTACTTGCTATAGCTGACACATTACCCCCACAACTACCATACTATATAAGCACTTAGTGTAGTCATCTAGTATATAGTAAAAACATGTAGAATCGTAAGAAATCGTGATAAACTTTGTATAGCCTTGGTGTTGAGTATTGATGATGTCGACAGACGTAGCTCTGGCGCTACTTAGGAAGCGTCCACCAGAGGTCTCCGGTGAATTCCTGGTAGGGACAATTGCAATAATAGATCCGTACGTACGGTACCTGTTTACTTAGTACCGCCACGAAATCCAGATGGCGTTAGGTGTAATTGTGATATGGTTAAGGGGGGTCACCTGATTTTTGTCCTATCCTTTCCTTTCTCTCTATGGCTTGTATCCATTCGGCCCCATTCAGCCTACTGTTTTAAGACGTTTAACCCCATCTAGATGTAGATTTTTTCCTGGCGAGCGAAAGCGAGCCAGCATTGTATAGAGAAATCCGGCTTCGCCGGAGAAATTTTTCTATCGAAAAATTTAAAAATTTAGCCTGCTGTCGTAATGTAATAATTCTTGGAAGTTTACATGCTTGTGGAGTTTTAAATACGAAATAGTAAGACTGCCGAAATGGTAAGACTGCCGAAATAGTAAGACTGCCGAAATAGTAAGACTGCCGAAATAGTAAGACTGCCGACATAGTAAGACTGCCGAAATAGTAAGACTGCCGAAATAGTAAGACTGCCGACATAGTAAGACTGCCGAAATAGTAAGACTGCCGAAATAGTAAGACTGCCGACATAGTAAGACTGCCGAAATGGTAAGACTGCCGAAATAGTAAGACTGCCGAAATAGTAAGACTGCCGAAATGGTAAGACTGCCGAAATAGTAAGACTGCCGAAATAGTAAGACTGCCGAAATAGTAAGACTGCCGACATAGTAAGACTGCCGAAATAGTAAGACTGCCGAAATGGTAAGACTGCCGAAATAGTAAGACTGCCGAAATAGTAAGACTGCCGAAATAGTAAGACTGCCGACATAGTAAGACTGCCGAAATAGTAAGACTGCCGAAATGGTAAGACTGCCGAAATAGTAAGACTGCCGAAATAGTAAGACTGCCGAAATAGTAAGACTGCCGAAATAGTAAGACTGCCGAAATAGTAAGGCTGCCGATATAGTAAGACTGCCGAAATAGTAAGACTGCCGAAATAGTAAGACTGCCGACATAGTAAGACTGCCGAAATAGTAAGACTGCCGAAATAGTAAGACTGCCGACATAGTAAGACTGCCGAAATAGTAAGACTGCCGAAATAGTAAGACTGCCGAAATAGTAAGACTGCCGAAATCATCCTGAGCTTATTCTTCTTTTGTCTTTGATGGTGGGTTGCTGGAATAAGGCTAATTGACCACTTGCGAGTTTCGTTCTATAAGGAAGTTGGAGCTGTAGACATCGATAGTAAATAGAAATGCAATAATAATGTAGGTTTCTGATGGCTAAAAAGTATGTATAATTGGGTTTTATGTATTGATAAATGCACTACAACCGTATGTTAGCTAGTAATTTGACTAAATATCAATGTCTACAGCTCTAACTTCCTTATAGAACGAAACTAGCAAGTGGCCAATTGAATCACTTCTTCCTCTGCCCACCAAATATCGTGAACATTGATTCCTAACTTTGTGAGATACAGTATCTTGTTAGGGGGGGTCACCGGCTTTTTTTTATCTTTCTCTCCTTTTCTCTCTTTCCCTGGCTTGTATCCAGTCGGTCCCATTCAGCCAACTGTTTTAAGACGTTTATCCCCATCCAGGTGTCGATTTCTTCCTGGCGAGCGATAGCGAGCCAGCATTGTATGGAGAAATCTGACGTCGCCGGAGATATTTTTCTATCGAAAAATGTACAAATTTAGCTTGCTGTTAAAACAAAAATATGTATATGCTGGCTCGCTACCGCTCGCCAGGAAAATATTGACACCTGGATGGGGGTAAACGTCTTAAAATAATAGGCTGAATGGGGCCGAATGGATACATGCCAAAGAGAGAGGGAGAGAATGAGAAAAAAGCGAGGTGGGCTCCCTTAAAAGACAAAACAAACAGAAACTGATTTTGTACGGATCGGATCGCCTCCTAAATTGAATAACATATTCTTTGTTGGTGCATATTATATCTACTCACCAAATTCCGTGAAAATCGGTTCATAACTTTGAGAGATATCTTGCTTTCAGACAAACAAACTGAGGCGAAGACATAACCTACGTCGAAGTTCGCTGGCAGAGATAATAAATATAATAATAGTGGCGCATAAATGATAATAAATATATCAATTATCGATAAACTCTTATGGATTTCACTTATAGGGTATATACCGAAAACAAAATGTCAAAACTATAAATTATGATCTCATATGCTTAGAGGTACCTACCCGATAGCACTATCGTTAGTGAGAGCTATTTGTATTTTGTACTATTGTTAATGTCTTGTCAGGTTGCAAATTTGATTTTAATAGACCATTTTGACACTATTTGTAGTTTATTCATGCAGAGTTTAGTCAAATTTACCAGAACGTCCCCGACTACCCAAATTGACTAATTCCTTGAATGTGACGATAGTGCGTTGTTATGTGTGCGATTAGTTTGCTTGGGAACCAGATTAACTTGCTCATGTAGTAATGTACACCCTATGTGGTGGATTGTGTTCTTTTATTTCATACATTTTATTTTAGTAAGCGTTGTTTCCACACAGCGATTTTGATAAGTTATTTTGCCTTTACATTGTCTTTGTTCCAGTTTTGGTTTGTTTAGTTTGCAAGTTTTACATTCATATTGTTCGATACATCATCAGAATCTGTCAAATTTTTGTTTATGCATGTAGTCATTAATGTATTCAGTCAGCTTTAGTATTTAAGCGGAGACGGACCGTTTTTTTTTTTTTTTGGGGGGGTCTATTAATTAATTTATTCCTTTATTTCTTAGTTTTCTCTCTAGACCTCCATCAAGCTTAGAAAAACACCCCCTAGACCCCCCTTCAAGATAAATTTGTACATTTTTCGGAAGAAAAATGTCCCGGCCAAAGGCCTCTTAAAATTTCAGGCTCGATATCGCTCGCCAGGAAATAATCGACACCTAAATGACACGCAAGGTCTTAAAATTGACAATGACATGGGGCATAAGGTGTTAAAATCGCCAAACTAATGGGCCGAACGTCTTAAAATCTAAAAACTAGTGGGGCTAAACATTAGGGAGAAGGGGGTCCAGAAAAACGGTCTGTCTCCCAATATCATAGTACCATATATATTAACTGTATGTGGTCCGAGGGAACTCTTTTTGGACCTAACCTGATTCGCCCTATTAGTTAAGAGATTTTAAGACATTTCCCTCCATTAGTTTGGCGAAAACAAGACTCTTCATACCATTCAGATGTCGATATAACCATCACTAACACAACTACACCATCACAAACGTACACTACTACAACGATAACATCACCATCAACCCACCAAAATCACCACCACCAAATATAATATCTCATCATCATAACTCTATCTATTTATCTATCTATCTACTGTATATACTCAGGCCTAATCCACACTTTTCCTTTATTTTTGGGGGGGGGGGAGGTGGCCGACTCAAGACAGAGCCAGAATAGGGACAACACAAAACACAACAGAAAACAACGAACACACACAAACAAAATACAAAGTCACACACATCATCATAATTACCACCACCAAATAAACCTTTCCCCACCACAATCACCACTTTCCAATAAACCTCTCCCTCCTCAAATAATCCTCACCACCACCTCCTCACCACCACCTCCTCACCACCACCTCCTCACCACCACCTCCTCACCACCACCTCCTCAACTCCACCTCCTCCTCACAATCCCCACCTCCATCAAATACTGCTCACCACCACCTCCAATAAAAACCCTTTCTCCACCACGATCAGCCCCACCAAATATCTCTCACCACCAAATATATCTCTACCACCAAATATCTCTCTCATCACCATATTTACCACCACCAAATATCTCTTTCACCACCATATTCACCACCACCAAATATCTCTTACTACCATATTCACCACCACCAAATATCTCTCTCACCACCATATTCACCACCACCAAATATCTCTTACCACCATATTCACCACCACCAAATATCTCTCTCACCACCACCAAATATATATCACCACCACCAAATATCTCTCTCACCACCACCAAATATATCTCACCACCACCAAACATCTCTCTCACCACCACCAAATATCTCTCTTACCACCATATTCACCACCACCAAATATCTCTCTCACCACCAAATATCTCTCTTACCACATTCACCACCACCAAATATCTCTCTCACCACCCCCACCACATAAACCTTCACACCATCAATCACCATCTGTTATCTCTCACTTAATTCAAGTGTTCAAAATCATCAAAGGCATCGACAATATGAACTGTAGAAAGTAGCCTACTTCACTATCGACCAATCTAATTACACGCGGTGAACAGGGTTGCCAACTCCTCCGAGTGAAACAATACCAAATCCATAAACATCCAATTCCAAATTTTACATTTGAATACCAAATTGCAAACCTAAGCCATATATACAGTATATATATATATATTATGTGTGTGTGCGCGTGTGAAATACTAATTAACTTGCCGATTTTTGTATTAAGAGCAATAACATATTGTTATTTATTATAGCATCCATGAACATAAATTACCTACTAACATATTGTATATATGTACAGAACTGAAACATACAAGCATCAGTGTGAACTATGTATAGGTAATGCCATATATTTAACATAACAGCTGTGGAGAGGATGGTGCAACTTACTATACTTTTATGATGTGATGATTTGAGTGAGACGAATCAGTCATCACTATTCTTTGGTCATATTTTGTGTTCATAGTATTCACATATATCTTGAGAAGAACACAAAATCCAACGTAGGCCTAGTGGCTATGATTTTATAAACATTGCAACACCCTTCAGACATTATTAGTGTGGTGTGCATACTCTACCAGCTTCAAGTTCATGCAATTGTGTATTTTTTTTTACACAGCATTTACATGGGAAAAACTTCTTTCCACAACAGCGTTGCTTATTGGAGTGGTCAAACATAAAAAAGCATAGCTAGCAACTTATTCATAATGTCAAAACATTTCTATGAGTCACTTACACAAACACAACTTAATCACTAGCTGTGAGCTTCATTAGAACTGATTAACAGTACCGTAAGTTACCACTGCTGTAAACACACCTGATCGTTTCACGTTCAATACAGTTGGCATGTCGCGGGAAATCACACAATGGTGAAACAAATGGTAGGCCTGTGGTCACCTGATTGTTATAATTTTAATATGCGTTTTGTTTACCGAAATGAGGGAATTGGTAGATAATATGACTTTGTATTCATTAATACCAAAAGTTGAAATTCCCAATACCAGAATACCAAAATTAGATATTCAATACCAAACCGATTTTTCAATACCAAAATTAAGGTAATTTGGTATTGAAATATACCAGTTGGCAACCCTGGCGGGGAAACGGTTGCAAAATTATTGGTAACTCTTTTAATTCACACGAAGCTAAGCATTTCTTCTTCAATCGAGTTGTCAACTTATGGAATGGGCTTCCCCGAGATGTCATAGACTGCAGCACCGTTGATTCATTTAAACTTCGCCTAGACAAATATCTCGCATCAAACCCGCGACTGACTGCGTTTGTAAATGAATAACTTTATTTTATCCTCCCCTCAGTTACTAACCCATCTGTCCCCTACTAACTTCCTAATCCTACCACGGACATTAGTTCCAGGGCAGTAGTTCCCTTACCCACTCTAAACCACTGTTTGGACACTTGATCCTCAGTGTTATGGAGGACAAGCAGCCTAGAAGGGTCACTAGATTGTTGTTGCTTGATTTCCTTTGTACTCCTTTGTACTTTGTACCGATACTGCCTTTCGCCACTAAATAATAACCTCTCACAACCAGAATCATCACCTCCAAATACACCTCTCACCACCACCAACTATATATCACCTCCCCAATCACCAACACCAAATAAATCACATCATCATAATCACCACCACCAAATATCTCATCACCACAAACGCCACCACCAAATATATAACTCACCACCACCAAATATCTCATCACCACAAACGCCACCACCATATATATAACTCACCACCACCAAATATCTCATCACCACAAACGCCACCACCATATATATAACTCACCACCACCAAATATGTCATCACCACAAACGCCACCCACAAATATATAACTCACCACCACCAAATATGTCAGCACCACAAACGCCACCACCATATATATAACTCACCACCACCAAATATATCATCACCACAAACGCCACCCACAAATATATAACTCACCACCACCAAATATGTCAGCACCACAAACGCCACCCACAAATATATAACTCACCACCACTATCACCACAACCAAATATTTCATCACCTCCACAATCACCAACACCAAATAAATTTCATCATCATAATCACCACCACTAAATATATCTAATCAGCACAATCACAGCCAACATAATGCTATATCTCTCTCACCACCATCAATAACTCTCAAAACAACAATCACCACCACCAACATATACCTCACATCACCACAATCACCACCACAGGCACCACCACTATACCCTTTGCTACCACAATTACTACGGTATATATTTATCCTCCATGCACAATCACCACCACTATATAAACTACTACAAGCATTACCAAATGTTGCCCAAGTCATCACTAACCAACAAACTTCACAACACCATCACTCAATACACCACACATAACCACCATCCAATAAACCACATACCGTACTACCAAAATCACCACCACACTCACCACCACCCAATAAACCACACACCACCACCACCCAATAAACCACACACCACCAAAATCACCACCACCCAATAAACCACACACCACCACAATCACCACCACCCAATAAACCACACACCACCAAAATCAGCACCACCCACCACCATAATCACCACCACCACCCAATAAACCACACACCACCACAATCACCAGCACCCAATAAACCACACACGCACCAAAATCAACACCACCCAATAAACCACACACCACCACAATCACCACCACCCAATAAACCACACACCACCACCCAATAAACCACACACCACCACAATCACCACCACCCAATAAACCACACACCTCCGCCACCCAATAAACCACACACCACCAAAATCACCACCACCCAATAAACCACACACTACCACCACCCAATAAACCACACACCACCACAATCACCACCACCAAAATCAGCACCACCCACCACCACAATCACCACCACCCAATAAACCATACACCACCACAATCACCACCACCCAATAAACCACACACCACCACCCAATAAACCACATAGGCTACTACCAAAATCACCACCACCCAATAAAACACACACTACCACAATCACCACCACCCAATAAACCACACACCACCAAAATCACCACCACCCAATAAACCACACACCACCCAATAAACCACACACCACCACCACCCAATAAACCACACACCACCACCACCCAATAAACCACACACCACCACCCAATATACCAAACACCACCACAATCGCCACCACCCAATAAACCACACACCACCACAATCACTACCACCCACCACCACAATCACCACCACCCAATAAACCACCCACCACCACAATCACCACCACCCAATAAACCACCCACCACCACCCAATAAACCACCCACCACCACCACCCAATAAACCACCCACCACCACAATCACCACCACCACAATCAGCAGAGGATCAGAAGTCACCGTTTCCATCAGAGCGCGAATCTGGTGCTATCAGATTTTTTTGATAACGGAAGAATTGGGAGGAGAAGGAGGAGTAGGAGGGGGGGAGGAGGAGGAGTAGGAGGAGGAACAGAAGAGAGAGGAGAGTAGTAGTAGTAGTAGTAGTAGTAGTAGTAGTAGTAGTAGTATAGGGGGTAGCCTAATAGAGAGTTTGTACAAGCATTTTAGTTGGTGGATGTTAGTCTGAAAGAGAGCTTACACCTACATA
Organism: Paralithodes platypus; assembly: GCA_032716605.1. Taxonomy (NCBI): domain Eukaryota; kingdom Metazoa; phylum Arthropoda; class Malacostraca; order Decapoda; family Lithodidae; genus Paralithodes; species Paralithodes platypus. The sequence goes on from CM064483.1 coordinate 70,748,906, forward strand.
CCTACTGATTTTGATAGCCTATATGCATTCATATTAATATCCATCAGATGATCGTCCAGTCTCTTGATATATTATGTATCAATTGAATTACTATCGACCACCTCCCTTGGTTAACTATTCCAGTCTTTGACCACACTGTATGTTAAGAAGTGTTGTGTGACATAGGCCTATAGGCATACATTCTTTCTATTTAAATTCACAGAGAGAGAGAGAGAGAGAGAGAGAGAGAGAGAGAGAGAGAGAGAGAGAGAGAGAGAGAGAGAGAGAGAGAGAGAGAGAGAGAGAGAGAGAGAGAGAGATAGAGAGAGAGAGAGAGAGAGAGAGAGAGAGAGAGAGAGAGAGAGAGAGAGAGAGAGAGAGAGAGAGAGAGAGAGAGAGAGAGAGAGAGAGAGAGAGAGAGAAAGAGAGAGAGAGACTGTATCACACATCCCATTGCCTCTACATCACAAGCACATTATACAGTACCGGTACATTATTACGACTGATCTACCAATATCTATTGAAATCATCCAGCGAGAGAGACCATATTTCTTACGCTGTATTTTATATTGTTATTCAATTATTGTAGGCCTAATGCCAAAACCATACATTCACTTACATACCGTACATGAACGTGTGTGTGTGTGTGTGTGATACATACAGTATATACATACTATTCATAATCTACATAGTCTTGTAATATCTATCACTGGCAGGGATAGGCCTATAGATCTGTTTAATAATTAGGCTATAATCCTGTTCGTTTTTACAATATTTCAAATGTGGCTTTATGCAACTATTTCACATCACCCAAATAGACAGGCAATTTACGTAGCCAATAAAGTATTATATTTAAATTAATTTGTTTCAGTACATATTCTAGGTAAATGCAATACAATTTTATTTTTGTTTTGGGTGATAAGCTGGTGGCGAGGCAAACGCAGGAATGACAAATTGCAACATATGGAGAAACGTATAAGTACAGTCGCGCTAATAAGTGATGTCTCGGCACCAAATATGTTTTGATCAATATTTGGTATCAGCAATATCTAAGCTTCATTTCTTCATATTGAGTGAAATATACAAGCATGTTTCTACACTTATCTACCCTATTCAACATCTGACAGACATTAACGCCTTACGAGCAGGCCCGTCAGTATCTTCTACTACCCGCCAAGCGGATGGTTTTACCCTAAACGACCTTGTTTCCGTGCTCTTTTTCATGCATAAACAAGAGCCAGAGCGTAATACAATTATGTATCCCTGAAAGGTCGTAAATTGAGCTTTCCAATGACACCAGAACCATCCTTCTACGACCACGCGTTCTCTTGCAATGATCGTGCAACACGAGTGCAAAATCCCTAAAATACGGTAATTTCCTTACATAATTCCGTGTAGCGAGGCAGTGAGTGTGGGTGTGTGTGGAGTAAACGTCAGTAGTCGCGCGGGACCCGTGCCGAGCGGTCATGAGCCGACCTACGCTCCTCCACCCGCTCGTCTCTCTCTCAGAGCCATTATTGCTCCAAAATTGCACACAGACTTAAGTCGGGCCCCGCCACATAGTCCTTGGTTCTCTAGCCCGACTTAAGTCCACCCCCGCTAGACAAGGGTTAATACAGCATATAGCAACCCAAACGTAATGACAGCTGAGACATGACTTACCGTATGAGCGCGACCGTACCGGAATGCAAATCTGAACTCAGTATCTTTATAACTTCCATTTGGAATTGGTAGAAAGTTTTGCCCCAACCCTCTCCCTTGAGTAATGAATGAATGAATGAATATAGAAAAGGTGGGTGAGGGTGAAAGAAGGGAAGTTTGTATTGGTGTAGTGAGAAAGTGTTAACGTAGGAGGATAAAGAGTGTCGGGCCTTGACCCAACGTGCGTGAGTTAAGCTCGGGTCACACATACACATTCTAACGTACCGTACGGTCCCCGACCTCTTAATTCGCCGTGCCTAGGCGGCGTCCTTTTTGTGCATGCATAAAATGGTCCGTGTGGGTCGGGGCAACTGCCAGAAAACGTGTTATGCCGGGACACTCACGGGACATACACGGACACACACAGAAGTTATTTTCTTGGTCGGGGACGGACGGGACGTTTGAACGTGTACGTGTGACTCGAGCTTTATACAATTTGGGTTGGTGAACTTGGTGTGGGGAGGGGGGTTGTGACTTTGTCAAATTTATTGAGAGTAAATTTGTGAGTGCTTCAGTATGGCATGCCAAGAAGGGGTGGACTAAATTGTGGGTGGTAAAGGCCTAAGGAGATTAGTTTAGGGTGGTAAATGTTGCACACAAAAAAAGTGGCAATTTTGGATGGAAATGGTCTAAAAGGTGGAGTAACGTGTGGTATGCCTATTTATTCCATAAGTGAAGTTGGGGGCCAAACGCTAAGCTGCGATTGGCCAAGCGCTCATCTCCCTAGTTAAAGTATTAGCCTAGGTGGTATTTACTTGTTAATTTTGTTTTTATTTTTAGTTACCTCCCTAGATCCTCCATCAAACTTAAAAAAAACATGCCCAAATATATTTGTATGTTACATTTATAGGTAGAAAAACTATTAGGCTGCATAAAATAATATATAAACTAATATACCGTATATACAGTATATACCGGTATATACCGGTATATATATATATATATATATATATATATATATAGATATATATGTTGTTGTTGTTGTTCCCTAAGCTGCCTGGCCGAACAGCCCCGAGTCCCTGAGAAAGGCCATGGCCACGATCGGGCTTTCCCACAGAGCTCTCATTGAGTGTAGATTGTGTTGTTGGCGTAAGTGGTTGTGTGAAATGCAGTCTTCTATGATGTGTTTAATGGTATGGGGTGCTGTGTTACATCCTGGGCAGGCGTCGACAACAGAGTCATCCAGTCTCTTCTGATAGCTCAGGAGAGCTGGATGGTGTCCGCATCTCAGCCTGGCCAGGTGGACTCTGTCCTCGCGAGGAAGGGAGGATTCGGAAGGATGGATTTCGGGAGGTCGTGCATGCAGCTGCATGTTGTCTGTGAGTGAGTGGATGGATCGGTGAGAGATATGAGTATGGATGTGCTTTTGGAAGTTGGTTCGGGGTGGGCAGGGAGGGAGAGAGGACAATAATTGTGTGTGATACGTGTGCTGGGTGTTGTTTTGATATTTCTTGGTGTCTGTGGGTGTGTTGCCATGTAGTTTAGTGGGTGGTCTTGGTTCGTGGAGGCTGCTGCCAGGAATTGAATGCCTCTCATGTCCAGATGGTCTTTGACTTTGAGGATTTTGGTTTCTTGATGTAGGTGATCTGTGGGTGAAGTAGCTGTGCAGCCTGTAATGATCTTCAGGGCTTTGTTTTGAATAGTCTGTAAGGTCTTATGATGTGTTTCAGCTAGGTTAGAAGCCCAGGCTGGGCTTGCGTATTCCATCACTGATCTTATGTATTGTTTATATAATGTGGTAGTTTCTTTGTTGTGTCCAAATTTTGTGTGAGCAAGTGACCTGAGGGCATTAAGTCTGGGTGTCAGTTTCTTTTTAATGTTTGTGGTGTGCTGTTTGAATGTCATATGAGTATCATATGTTACTCCTAGGATTTTGGTGTGTGTGTATGTGTTAGGGGTGTGTTGTTTATGGTGAGTTGAGGGATGTATTCGTGTTCTCCTGTCCAACTTGTGAGCAGGGTTGCGGTGGATTTGGCTGGGGCTAGATTAAGTTTGTTTGTAGTGCACCAGCCATGTAGTGTGTTGAGATAGGGATGAAGGAGATCTGTTGCTCTTTTTGGGTCATGGTGTGTGAATGTGAGTGTTATGTCATCTGCATAGGAGGCTAAGTTTATTTGGGGCGTATTGGGTGTAGTTATATCGTGCATGTACAGATTGAAGAGTGCGGGCGATAGGACGGATCCTTGTGGGACTCCGTTTGGAAAGTTTCTGATTTTAGAGGACTGACCGGCAAAAGATACGTGTGCACATCTGCCTGCTAGGAAGTTGGCCAGCCACCTTTTTGTGTTGTTGTGCATGTTTGTGTTGTTGTTGTTGTTCCCCAAGCTGCCTGGCCGAACAGCCCCAAGGTCCCGAGCAAGGCCAAGGCCATAACCGAGCGCCCCCACAGAACCCTCCCTGCCTACCACAATAAAGCCTGGGTGACCGAAGCCACTCCATGGCGTGGAGCGGAGGAGGGTGCGGAAATGCCCGGGAAACCAAAGCCCCACCCAGGGCCCTGTGCCCCTCAGCAATTATGAAGAGAAAGTTGAGGGGCAAAGGAAAAATGTGACGCTTTGGCTTCCAATCTTGGTAGATTAGGAGGTCAATCCACGGAAAAGACGCCGTCACTTGAGATCTAGGAAAGACATAAGTAAAAGGAACAGTCGGAGTAAGCTATGGGTATGGCAGAGATTGCTCAGTTCTCACTCTGATAGACCAGCCCATCACCATATGACTAGAACCCAATCCTCTCAGCATCAGCTAGGATAGGCCCTAGAAAGCCGCCTTTGGCGGGGGGATAGCTCCCCTATTTCAACCCCTTTCGGGGTTGGGCACCCGCCTAAAGCCATGTTGTGTTGGAGCTAGGGGTAGGTCAGGTGTAATTAGTTGTAATACTAGGCATTCCATGACTTTGGAGGGGGAGCAAAGGAGTGTGATGGGGCGGTGCGAGGAGGGTAGCGTGGGGTCTTTGTTGGGTTTGGGGAATGTGATGATGATACCATGCTTCCAAATGTCTGGTATTGTGTTGTGTGAATAGCTGTAGTTTGATATGTTAGTGAGTGCTTGTATGCCTTGTGGTCCCAGGTGTCTGAGGTGTATGTTGCTTATGTTGTCTAGGCCACAGGCGGGTGAGTGCTTGAGATTGTTGATGATATGCTTTGTTTGGTGATTGGTGAAGGGTGTATAGTCAGGGTCTGTGGGGAATTGTCTCTTACGTCGGATGACACGTCGGCCGTCTTTGTGAGGTTTAAGGTGGCTGACATGTGAAAAGTGATTGATGAGAGTGTTTGCTTGTTGTGTACATGAAGGAGTAGAGTCTGTTGTTGTGATTGCAGCATGTGATTGTGTTGTGTTGCTGTTGGAAAGTGTGATGCTGTTTAGTGTTTTGTAGAGTTTTTTGGGGTTTGTTTTGTGATCAAGTGTTTGTAGGAAGTTATTCCAATTTAGTTTTTGTTGTTCTTGTATTTTGTTGTTAGTTTGGGTGTTGAGTGCTTGAATTTGTTGTGTGATGTCTTGTGTGTGGGGTGCTGGGGAGTGTTTCAGTATGTCGCGTTGTCTGATGAGGTTTTGAATTTCTGGTGTGAAGTTGGGGTTGTGTCTTTTTCTGTTACCTCTTGGAATGTGTTTCTTGTCAGCGTTTTGGATAGTTTTATTGAGTATGTGTACAGCATTGTTGATGTTAGTGATGGGTGTACTGTTTAGAGTTGTGAAGTGTTGTTCTGTCTCATTTGTGAATGCTTCCCAGTTAGCTCTTTTATAATTGGTGTATGTGTGTTTGTGGCTAGCTGGGGTGAGTCTGGTTTTGGTGGTGATAATGATCGGGAGGTGGTCAGAGCCTAAGGTATATATATATATATTATTTTCTTCATAAATATCTACAGGCGGAAACACATTTGTTGTATTCATTCCCTCTCACACACACAGACACACACACACTGTACACTCACACAAACACAAAATGACACCGGAGCCACTGAGAGCCTAACCCACGCTCTGACCAACACCGCAGTGGCCAATCAGAGCCCCCGACAGTCATAATATTACGGCTACTGGTTCACGGCCATCATAAAACCTATCACCGGAAAATACCCATCACAAAACTGGCCATCAGAGTCATCAATAAAGAGGCTACCGTACTTTTGATATCTATTTTATCGCTACTGGTATATTGTCTACTGTTTGCTCTATTTGTTGCCTAATTTCCTTTGTTTGTCTATTAAGGGAGCCCACCTCGCTTTTATTCTCTTTATCTCCCTCTTCTTTGGCTTGTATCCATTCGGCCCCATTCAGCCTACTGTTTCAAGACGTTTACCTCCATCCAGATGTCAATATTTTCCTGGCGAGCGGTAGCGAGCCAGCATATATATTTTTTTGTTTTGACAGCAAGCTAAATTTGTAAATTTTCGATGGAATTTTTTTTCCGGCGAAGCCGGATTTCTCCGTACAATGTTGGCTCGCTATCGCTGTCCAGGAAGAAATCGACACCTGGATGGGGATAAACGTCTTAAAACAGTTGGCTGAATGGGGCCGAATGCATACAAGCCAGAGAAAGAGAGAAAAGGAGAGAAAGATAAAAACAAAACGGTGACCCCCTTAATATGACCAGGCCTAGTTAATTTTAGAGCCATTTCTTAGGTTAACGTTCCGTATTTGATGTTTATTTTCTATCCTTATGTTCTAATCCTATCTAAGAACACAGGTTTAAAGCCGCTAGATTAAATTGGTGAACACAACGAAGCCAGGATGTGTTAACTCCCGATAGTTAATGAAATAATGATGCAGACAAACAGGTTGTCAAACTATAGGTATTTTGTTGAAGACTTGAATGAATATGAGAAGGATTCAAGAACATTAACATGGATATAGCATTGTTTTGGCCACTTTATTATTGAATATGAGAAGGATTCAAGAACATTAACATGGATATAGCATTGTTTTGTCCACTTTATTATTGAATATGAGAAGGATTACAAGAACATTAACATGGATATAGCATTGTTTTGGCCACTTTATTATTGAATATGAGAAGGATTCAAGAACATTAACATGGATATAGCATTGTTTTGGCCACTTTATTATTGAATATGAGAAGGATTCAAGAACATTAACATGGATATAGCATTGTTTTGTCCACTTTATTATTGAATATGAGAAGGATTACAAGAACATTAACATGGATATAGCATTGTTTTGGCCACTTTATTATTGAATATGAGAAGGATTCAAGAACATTAACATGGATATAGCATTGTTTTGGCCACTTTATTATTGAATATGAGAAGGATTCAAGAACATTAACATGGATATAGCATTGTTTTGGCCACTTTATTATTGAATATGAGAAGGATTCAAGAACATTAACATGGATATAGCATTGTTTTGGCCACTGTATTATTGAATATGAGAAGGATTCAAGAACATTAACATGAATATAGCATTGTTTTGGCCACTTTATTATTGAATATGAGAAGGATTCAAGAACATTAACTAAAGTGGTGTCCCCCAGGGATCGGTATTAGGTCCCCTGTTGTTTCTTATACATAAATGACCTAGATTTAGGTATAACTAGTAGGATAAGTAAATTCGCAGACGATACTAAAATGGGGAGATCAATTGATTCAGATAGCGATATAGAGTGCCTCCAAAGGGATCTAGATACCTTACATGAATGGTCAGTAAATTGGCAGATGAAGTTTAACATTGACAAATGCAAAGTAATAAAGATAGGGAAGATGCAAACAAATGTTAAATATAAACTAGCTAATTTAGAATTAGAAAATTCAGACTGCGAGAAAGATCTAGGTGTGTTTGTTAGCAATGATTTGAAGCCTAAAAAACAGTGTATAGGCGTTCGTAATAAGGCAAACAGGATTCTCGGGTTCATCTCTAGGAGTGTGAGTAACAGAACTGCTGATGTTATCTTAAAACTTTACTTGTCATTAGTGAGACCCCATATGGATTATGCTGTCCAATTTTGGTGTCCTTATTACAGAATGGACATAGATTCATTGGAGAGAGTACAGCGTAGAATGACAAAAATGATCCATAATATTAGAAATCTTCCGTATGAAGAAAGGTTGAAGAAATTAGGTTTACATTCGTTAGAGAGACGCAGAGTTAGAGGGGATATGATAGAGGTGCTCAAGTGGGTTAGTGGGATTAACAAAGGGGACATGACAAATGTACTAAAGCTCAGTGATAGCGAAAGAACTCGTACCAATGGTTTCAAATTAGATAAATTTCGTTTCAGAAAAGATATAGGCAAATATTGGTTTGGTAACAGAGTTGTAGATGGGTGGAATGGACTACCAAGTGCTATAGTGGGATCTAAAACTGTAGGGAGCTTTAAGATAAAATTGGATAAGCATATGGACGAGAAGGGTTGGGTGTGAAGGGGGATCAGCCGGGTTGGGCCAATCAGCGCTCTGCAGACCCCCATAATCCTGCGTTAATCTCTAACCGTTTTGGTAAGATGATCCTCAGGGTATTAGAGTGTTGAGCCTATAATTGGGCTTTGTAATTGATTTGGGGTTGTGTGGGACAGGGATCTGCCTTGCTTAGGCCAATCGGCTTTCTGCAGACTCCCATTTTCTTATGTTCTTATGTTCTTATGAATATAGCATTGTTTTGGCCACTTTATTATTGAATATGAGAAGGATTCAAGAACATTAACATGGATATAGCATTGTTTTGGCCACTTTATTATTTTCAATGACATAAATTGAACTATGAACCGGAATTTGATCTTAACATATAATACAATAATATGGACAAAATATAATGGACTTTGTTTTCGTTCCCTACAGACAAATGTTGCAACTGGCTCGCTCGGACGGTACAGCACTTTAAAGCCGCTTTTTCCCTCAACATTTATCCTCAATACTGGTCTGGCAACTTAAGGGGAGGTATTTAGTTTGTTCCCTAGATCTCCATCAAGCTTAAAATTACACCCGCTTGAGTCCTTTTCAAGATAAATTTGTACATTTTTCGGTAGAAAAATTTCCCGGCCGAAGGCCGGTTTCTCTTAAATTACAGGCTCGCTATCGCTCGCCAGTATAAAATCGATACCTGAATGGCACGAAAGGTCTTAATATGGAGTGAAAGTTCTTAAAATCGCTAAACTAATGGGGCAAACGTTTTATAATATCAAAAGCAATGGGGCTAAACATGAGGGAGAAAGGGGTCAAGAAAAAAATTCCTCAAGTGGAGATCTCTCCTTAAGAGGTCAACATTTACAATATTTTGGTACCGTAACCTAAATTCATCTATCATCAATACTGGTCTGGCAACTTAAGAGGTCAACATTTACAATATGTTGGTACCGTAACCTAAATTCATCTATCATCAATCTAGTTCCCGATACCAGTGCAAAATATTCCACCAATGTTACCCGAATTTTGTTTACCATCGAATGTTGACTAAAAGCTTTCGTGTGATACCGACTTTATATACCTTCGTTGACCTTAACCCGTTCAGTACCAGGGACGTTCTTTTCATCATATTCTTGCAACTATTAGACGATTTGATTCAGCTTAGGAAGGACCTCTAGCAATAATAAGCCTTCAAACCAACTCAACCAACACTTTCAACTACCACAGATCCTTCCTAAGCTGCATAATAACGTCTAAATAAAGCTAGAACAAAATATAAAACAAGTCGCTGGTACTGAGAGGGTTAAGGCGTCTGGTTGTCTCCCCCTGGCCCGGTGTGGTTTTAAGGGGGGTGACCTGTTTTTTTCTTTCTCTCTGGGTTGTATCTATTCGGCCCCATTCAGCCTACTGTTTTAAGACGTTTATCCCCATCCAGGTGTCTATTTATACCTGGTGAGCGATAGCGAGCCACCATATTTTGGATAATGAGTTAGACAGTTGGCTAAATTTGTACATTTTTCCATAGAACAATATCTCCGGTGAAGCCGGATTTCTCCATAAAATGCTGACTCGCTATTTCTCACCAGGAAAATATCGACACCTGGATGGGAATAAATTTCATAAAACAGTAGGCTGAATGGGGCCGAATGGATACAACCAAAAAAGAGAAACAAAGCAGGTCACCCCCCCTTAACTACTCGAAGCCACATCGCCACTGTCTCACTATCTCATCTCGGACACACCTCTTTCTATAGCGGCACTTACTATTACCGTATATTATTCTAGCTAACTCTAGACGAATTTACTCGACTTAAGAAACATGTGTGGGAGTTAAGGGGGGTGACCTGTTTTTTTATTTTTGTCCTTTTCTCTCTTTCTCTGGCTTGTAACCATTCGGCCCCATTCAGCCAACTATTTTAAGACGCATATCCCCATCTAGGTGTCGATTTCTTCCTGGCGAGCGATAGCGAGCCAGCATTATATGAAGAAATCCGGCTTCGCCGGAGAAATTTTTCTATCGAAAAATATACAAATTTAGCCTGCTGTCAAACAAAAATAAAAAATATGCTGGCTCGCTACCGCACACCAGTAAAAAAATTACACCTGGATGGGGATAAACGTCTTAAAACAGTAGGCTGAATGGGGCCAAATGGATACAAGCCAGAGAAAGATAGAAAAGGACAGAACAAAAACAGGTCACCCCCCTTAAAGGGTTACTTGAGTGATTAGTACCACACTCGATCACCAGAGGTCCTTCCTAAGCTAAAAACAATGGTCTACCGTTAGCCCGAGTACAATACAAATAGCCTCATCGCATACCGAGTGGGTTAACCCCTTCTGTACCGACGACAGCTTTTTAGTGTCATTTTAGCTGTTTATGGAAGACTTTTTGCAGTTTAAGAAGGATCTGTGGTAATAAAAACGATTAAGTTACATAATTCAAATACTGTTAACCCTTTCACGCATTTATGACGCAGAGGTTGCCAGATTAGCAACAAGAAATAGAGTTCTCTCACTCTTATAATTACCTCTCCAAAATTAGTTTTCTGCCCACAGCTAACTCAAAGACAACTGCAGAGGTTGAAGTAACTAAACTAAAGGTTTCTAAATACCCCTGATGGCAACAAAGGCTTTAAAGTATCCCCAATAGGCTCAAAATTGCGTCATATGCGTGAAAGGGTTAATTGCTGGAGGCCCATTCTAAGCTGATTAAAATAGTCTAATAGTTGCCAGGATATAATGCAAAATACGTCACCGGTACAGAAGGGGTTAACACTCTCTGGTGCTAGGCTTTGGAACTTACATTAAGATTGTGTTTAAAGGGGCCCACCTCGTTTACTCTCTCTCTCTCTCTCTCTCTCTCTCTCTCTCTCTCACTTCGAAATTGTACATACACACTCACAAACCAACAGGTAGAATACCAGTTCTGACAAAACCTAGATGAATCTTTAGGCTAAACTAGAAAACAGACACAATAGATAACACACACACACACACACACACACACACACACACACACGGGTGGGGTTAGCCGGTAGGTCTAGGGCGCTGTGCGATGACCGCGAGGTCGAGGATACAAATCCCCCAGAATCCTTTTTTTGTTCAGCTATCCCGATGAAGAGGATTGTATCGTGGTCCCTTCCTAGCCAAGCTGCTCAACTATCAGCCTGTGTTAGTCTACACGTTATTCTCATCAGTGCATCTGCGTATAGCCTAGGCTATATACTATGGTGGGAACTCAGCACTTCACGGTCGCCAAAGGTCGCATGTGACCTCGTAGTTAAGGTAGAATAATAATTGTACCGTACTGTATCTAGGTTAAGAAAAACTCTCTAAATTGTTAGCCTCAAGGCTGCAAGTAAACAATAAACCGACAAGTACAGTACGGTAGTAACACACACACACACAGCGACAAAACCACCCCACACAAGCAAACACATACACAACACGCCAACAAAACCACACACCACACACACACGATAGCAGAGAATAAACCACACAACACACATTCAGCTGATGTTTCCGATACTCAAGATACAAATAGCGACTCTCTTCCCCCTCAAGACAACTTCCGTGTCATGAGGAACAACGTTTGCCCCAAGACCAGGAAACACATACCGATTACCGAGTGTCAAAACCGTTTCCAGATATTCGCAGACTCAGATGACGAAGAGGAAATAGAAGAAGTCCGGCTCGTGGGAGACTCGATGATACGTGGTCAGCTCACAGAGTTTTGCGCCAGGGCACCTAAGACCAGGAAGCGTTTTTGTATCCCTGGTGGTGGTGTGGATGACGTAGTTGCAGCAGTTGACGAAGTATCAACGCTGGCCCCTGCAAATACAATGTACGTCATCCACGTTGGATCCAACGATATACAGCGAACCCGGTCGGAAGATTTGCTTTTAAAGTACCAGCAGCTGATCAAGTCGTTTAAGGAGAAGTCATCAAGGATCATCGTCTCAGGAATCGTCCCCCGGCTCGGTGTAGAGAGCCGATTTTACAACATAGCCACCAGCACAAATCGTTGTCTAGCAAACCTCTGCAGGAAGGAGAACGTGGGATTCGTCGACACCTGGGACAATTTCTACTACGATGACTATTTGTTTTCGGATGATGGAGTTCATCTGAACCAGGTGGGAGCAGCGCGTTTTGGGCGTCTTCTCAACGATGCGGTGAAGGATTTTCGGAGAAGAAATCGACTCAGCACAGGACAACCAGGAAGGAGGACCGAAGACAGCGAGGACGGCAATCTACAAAGGAATTAAATACTAATCCGTCAAGAACCGCGAATTTGGATAAAGCTCCACCAACACGACCCAAATTCAAAACCGTCAGGGATAACGACCGAGGACCGAGGACAGCCACGAATGTAAATGTAGATCCGACCAGAACCAAAAAATTCGATGAAAGAACGATCTGCGAGTTCTAAAACCGCAACTTTAAAGGTTTTCTATGCAAACGCTCGTAGCATACGCAATAAATTTTCAGATTTAGAGGAACTAGTGTTTACAGAAAATTATGATGTGATTGGCATAACAGAATCTTGGCTCAATACACAAGATAGAGACTTTTTAGCAGAGTATTCACTTCCCGGTTATGTAATGTTTGAGAACAGCCGAATAAATAAAAATGGAGGTGGCGTTTTATTTTATATCAAAGAAAGTCTTAACCCGACCCTCGTGTCAAAACCTCAAATTGTGAACGTCGACACATCTTTTGTGCTAATAAAGAATAATAAAGGTACAAAAATAATACTTGCGTTAATATACAGACCTCCAGCTCAATCAGTGCAAACTGACCGAGAAATTTACGAACAAATTGCAGATGTAAGTAACTCACAAGATACCGTAATTTTTGGCGACTTTAATTTACCTGTGACCAAGTGGGGCGATACTCTTACTTCACACTCCGGACATGACTTGTATACGAACTTGCAAGAGAGTTCGCTTTATCAATTTGTTCGAATGCCGACCCGTGGTAATAACGTTCTTGACATTGTACTTGCAACAAAAGAAGAATTGATAGAGAATTTGAATGTTGGTGATGAATTCAGTAACAGCGACCATCGTACGATAACTTTCACTTTAAAGTTTACTAGTAACGAACCAAATAGTAGCATCGAAAAAGTCCCTAATTTCAAGAAAGCAAACTTCCATAAACTTAGAGCTATGTTTAAAGAAACTGACTGGAGCTTTTTAATTAACAATAACGACATAAATACATCTTGGAAGTTATTCGAAAACCACTTACCTAAAAGCAGTGCAAGACTGCATACCATCGAAAATACGGCGTCCAGGCCATAATAATAAGCCCAAATGGTGGAATAAAGATATTTCAAACTGCCTGCTTGCTAAAAAAATGTGCTAATGATAGATTAAAATCCTCACAAAATGACGAAGAACGGGTGAATTTTGTAGAGCTACGACGCAAAGCCAAAAAGTTAATTAAGCAAAGTAAAAAGACCTTAGAGTTACATATTGCGAATCAAAGTAAAACAAACCCGAAAGAATTCTATAGTTATATCAGAAAGAAAAAAGTAGTTACTTCAACTGTTGGACCGTTAGTCGATGAAAAAGGAGAATACACCAAAGACGAAGTACAAATGAGTAATGCCCTCAATACCTTCTTTGCATCAGTTTTTACAACAGAAGACCTCAGTGATATCCCTACACCATCGCCGATTCAGATTGATAATTCAGATGTTCTAAGCAATATCACCGTTACAGAGAGAGAAGTATTGAATTGTTTAGATAAACTCAAGGTAAATAAAACGCCAGGACCTGATACAATCTCGCCTAGAGTTCTAAAGGAAGCTAAGAATGAGCTCTCCAAACCACTGACATTACTATTCAATAAATCCTTGCAGTCTGGAACTATGCCTGATCAGTGGAAGCTAGCCAACGTAACACCGATATTCAAAAAAGGCAGCAAATCCCTACCCAGTAACTATCGTCCAATTAGCTTAACCTCAGTTGTATGTAAAATGCTAGAAACGGTCATACGAGACAGACTCGTAAATCACTTGGAGGAAAATAACATACTTAAAGATACTCAAACACGGCTTTCGTAAAAAACGTTCCTGTTTAACAAACCTCTTAGACTTCTTCCACGATATCCTCAACCTCTACGATGAGAGTAAAGCTGTAGATATTATACCTTGATTTTCAAAAGGCCTTTGACAAAGTTCCCCACAAACGTTTACTGCTAAAACTAAAAGCGCATGGAATACAAGACGGTGTGTTGAAATGGATAGAAAATTGGCTCAGCAACAGAAAGCAAAGGGTAGTCATAAACGGTAAGGCATCTAAATGGACCAATGTAAGTAGCGGGGTACCCCAGGGATCGGTACTAGGACCCAATTCTCTTTCTAATTTACATCAACGACATAGATGAGGGTCTCACCTGCACAATCTCAAAATTTGCTGACGATACAAAAATTGCAAATAGCGTACTCTCAAAAGAACAAGTTGACGATATGCAACACAATCTAGATAAATTGTCATGTTGGGCCCAAATTTGGCAAATGAGTTTCAATGCGGATAAATGTAAAGTACTACATGTCGGATACCTAAATGAGAAAGAAAACTATTCGATGAATGGCACTCAGCTTAAGAATGTAAACAGAGAAACTGATCTGGGAGAGTAACAATATCGAGTAACCTAAAACCGAGTCAACAATGTTCAGAAGTTGTTAAGAAGGCAAACAAAATAATTGGCTTTATAGGCAGGTCATTTGAGCATAAATCCAAAGAAGTTATCCTAACCCTTTACAATTCCTTAGTCCGCCCTCTTCTGGAATACTGCGTTCAATCCTGGTGCCCTTATTACCAAAAAGATATAAACAAGCTAGAACGAGTTCAACGTAGAGTTACCAAAATGATACCTAGCCTAAAGAACAAACCATACGAAGAGCGTCTTAGAGAATTAAATCTATTTCCTTTAACCCAGCGCAGATTAAGAGGCGACTTAATTCAAGTGTTCAAAATCATCAAAGGCATCGACAATATGAACTGTAGTAAGTACTTCACTATCGACCAATCTAATTACACGCGGGGGAAACGGTTGCAAAATTATTGGTAAATCTTTTAACTCGCACGAATCTAAGAATTTCTTCTTCAATCGAGTGTCAACTTGTGGAATGGGCTTCCCCGAGACGTTATAGACTGCAGCACCGTTGATTCATTTAAATTCCGCCTAGACAAATATCTCGCATCAAACCCGCGACTGACTGCGTTTGTAAATGAATAACTTTATCCTCCCCTCAGTTACTAACCCATATGTCCCCTACTAACTTCCTAGTCCTGCCACGTTAGTGGCAGGGCAGTAGTTTCCTTTCCAATGTTCCCTTACCCACTCTAAACCACTGTTTGGACACTTGATCCTCAGTGTTTTGGAGGACAAGCAACCTAGAAGGGTCACTAGATCTGTTGTTGCTTGATTTCCTTTGTACTCCTTTGTACTTTGTACACACATGATAGTGTTATATACTCCCATTTAAGCTTACTTAACCAACTTTATTCCTTTACTTACTTATTTACAGAGAGTACATGTATTTTAATCTGTCATACTGATATCCCTATTATAACAGCTTATATTATTAACATTGTATTTTCTTGTATTATATACATCTGGTATAGATTGAGAGGAGACAGAGTGTATGCATTTGACCTCTCAGAAGGGGTCATGGGAATCGCCTATGTCATGGCTGATGTCATCAAATCACATCCACCCTCTATCACGTGAGAGGGACATGTATAGGGTGTGATGGGGTGTGTTTAACATGTGTCTCAGGTGTGTCAGGGATTTTAAACCACACCCAGTTATGTAATCTTGACATGTATTGGTTAGGAATCATGTAAAGCCAAGGTTGTATTGAAGACTTCAATAAGAGGGCGTAACCCAAGGTGATATAAGGTGAGTTTGTGGTGTGGAGTGAGAGAGCAGAGGACCCCCATCACTTGTTGACATTAAGGGGTCATAGGCCAGGTCGTGATTGTGAAACACTCTTTATACTTGTATAATATTTAATTGCTACTTAAATATTGAATTCTCTTTTAGTACTTCTGAATAAGTCTTAAGGTATTATTTCATTAAAGCAAATGTGAATTATTCTCAAGTTTCAGTTTCCTTATTTGCTTATGTAAGGTCTGATACTAAATACTATACACTGATTTATTAATTAATGTCCGTATGTTCGGATAAGGTGGCAGCTTCCAGAGAATTATATAATCGAAGTAATTCTATCCTTTAAACACCATCATAATAGCAGAGACTAAACCACACACCACACACACATAATAGCAGAGACTAAACCACACACCACACACACATGATAGCAGAGACTAAACCACACACCACACACACATGATAGCAGACTAAACCACACACCACACACATGATAGCAGAGACTAAACCACACAACACACACACATGATAGCAGAGACTAAACCACACACCACACACACATAATAGCAGAGACTAAACCACACACCACACACACATAATAGCAGAGACTAAACCACACACCACACACACATGATAGCAGAGACTAAACCACACACACATGATAGAAGAGACAATACCACACACCACACACACATAATAGCAGAGACTAAACCACACACCACACACACATGATAGCAGAGACTAAACCACACACCACACACACATGATAGCAGAGACTAAACCACACACCACACACACATGATAGCAGAGACACTACCACACACCACACACACATAATAGCAGAGACTAAACCACACACCACACACACATGATAACAGAGACAATACCACACACCACACACACATAATAGCAGAGACTAAACCACACACCACACACACATGATAGCAGAGACTAAACCACACACCACACACACATGATAACAGAGACTAAACCACACACCACACACACATGATAGCAGAGACTAAACCACACACCACACACACATGATAGCAGAGACAATACCACACACCACACACACATGATAGCAGAGACTAAACCACACACCACACACACATAATAGCAGAGACAATACCACACACCACACACACATGATAGCAGAGACTAAACCACACACCACACACACATGATAGCAGAGACTAAACCACACACCACACACACATGATAGCAGAGACAATACCACACACCACACACACATGATAGCAGAGACTAAACCACACACCACACACACATGATAGCAGAGACAATACCACACACCACACACACATGATAGCAGAGACTAAACCACACACCACACACACATGATAGCAGAGACTAAACCACACACCACACACACATGATAGCAGAGACAAAACCACACACCACACACATGATAGCAGAGACTAAACCACACACCACACACACATGATAGCAGAGACTAAACCACACACACATGATAGCAGAGACAAAACCACACACCACACACACATGATAGCAGAGACAAAACCACACACCACACACACATGATAGCAGAGACTAAACCACACACCACACACACATGATAGCAGACTAAACCACACACCACACACACATGATAGCAGAGACTAAACCACACACCACACACACATGATAGCAGAGACAATACCACACACACATGATAGCAGAGACAATACCACACACCACACACACATGATAGCAGAGACTAAACCACACACCACACACACATGATAGCAGAGACTAAACCACACACCATACACACATGATAGCAGAGACTAAACCACACACCACACACACATGATAGCAGAGACTAAACCACACACCACACACACATGATAGCAGAGACTAAACCACACACCACACACACATGATAGCAGAGACAATACCACACACACCACACACACATGATAGCAGAGACTAAACCGCACACCACACACACATGATAGCAGAGACTAAACCACACACCACACACACATGATAGCAGAGACTAAACCGCACACCACACACACATGATAGCAGAGACTAAACCACACACCACACACACATGATAGCAGAGACAATACCACACACCACACACACATGATAGCAGAGACTAAACCACACACCACACACACATGATAGCAGAGACAATACCACACACCACACACACATGATAGCAGAGACTGAGACTAAACCACACACCACACACACATGATAGCAGAGACAAAACCACACACCACACACATGATAGCAGACTAAACCACACACCACACACACATGATACCAGAGACTAAACCACACACCGCACACACATGATAGCAGAGACTAAACCGCATACCACACACACATGATACCAGAGACTAAACCACACACCGCACACACATGATAGCAGAGACTAAACCGCACACCACACACACACATGATAGCAGAGACTAAACCGCACACCACACACACATGATAGCAGAGACTAAACCACACACCACACACACATGATAGCAGAGACTAAACCACACACCACACACACACATGATACCAGAGACTAAACCACACACCGCACACACATGATAGCAGAGACTAAACCACACACCACACACACATGATAGCAGAGACAATACCACACACCACACACACATGATAGCAGAGACTAAACCACACACCACACACACATGATACCAGAGACTAAACCACACACCGCACACACATGATAGCAGAGACTAAACCACACACCACACACACATGATAGCAGAGACAATACCACACACCACACACACACATGATACCAGAGACTAAACCACCACACACACACACACACATGATATCAGAGACTAACCACACACACCGCACACACATGATAGCAGAGACTAAACCACACACCACACACACATGATAGCAGAGACTAAACCACACACCACACACACATGATAGCAGACTAAACCACACACCACACACACATGATAGCAGAGACTAAACCACACCACACACACATGATAGCAGAAACTAAACCACACACCACACACACATGATAACAGAGACTAAACCACACACCATACACACATGATAGCAGAGACTAAACCACACACCACACACACACATGATAGCAGAGACTAAACCACACACCACACACACATGATAGCAGAGACTAAACCACACACCACACACACATGATAGCAGAGACTAAACCACACACCACACACACGATAGCAGAGACAAAACTGCACACCACACACACATGATAGCAGAGAATAAAACACACACCACACACACATGATAGCAGAGACTAAACCACACACCACACACACATGATAGCAGAGACTAAACCACACACCACACACACATGATAGCAGAGACTAAACCACACACCGCACACACATGAGAGCAGATACTAAACCACACACTGCACACACATGATAGCAGAGACTAAACCACACACCACACACACATGATAGCAGAGACTAAACCACACACCGCACACACATGATAGCAGAGACTATACCACACACCACACACACATGATAGCAGAGACTAAACCACACACCACACACACATGATAGCAGACTAAACCACACACCACACACATGATAGCAGAGACTAAACCACACACTACACACACATGATAGCAGAAACTAAACCACACACCGCACACACATGTTAGCAGAGACTAAACACACACTGCACACACATGATAGCAGAAACTAAACCACACACCACACACACATGATAGCAGAGACTAAACCACATACCACACACACATGATAGCAGAGACTAAACCACACACCACACACACATGATAGCAGAGACTAAACCACACACCACACACATGATAGCAGAGACTAAACCACGCACCACACACACATGATAGCAGAGACTAAACCACACACACCACACACATGATAGCAGAGACTAAACCACACACTACACACGCATGATAGCAGAGACTAAACCACACACTACATACACATGATATCAGAGACTAAACCACACACTACACACACATGATATCAGAGACTAAACCACACACCGCACACACATGATAGCAGAAACTAAACCACACACCGCACACACATGATAGCAGAGACTAAACCACACACCACACACATATGATAGCAGAGACTAAACCACACTCCACACACATGATAGCAGAGACTAAACCACACACTACACACATATGATAGCAGAGATGAAACCACACACCACACACACATGATAGAAGAGACTAAACCACACACCACACACATATGATAGCAGAGACTAAACCACATACCGCACAACTGATAGCAGAGACTAAACCACACACCACACACATGATAGCAGAGACTAAACCACACACCACACACACATGATAGCAGAGACTAAACCACACACACATGATAGCAGAGACTAAACCACACACCACACACATGATAGCAGAGACTAAACCACACACCACACACATGATAGCAGAGACTAAACCACACACACCACACACATGATAGCAGAGACTAAACCACACACTACACACGCATGATAGCAGAGACTAAACCACCCCCCACAAGAAAACACATAAACGGTGACAGGTCAGTTGAACCAGTGCCACTTCAACCAGTGCCACTTTAACCAGTGGTAACTCAACCAGTGGCCACTTCAACCAGTGACCATTTCAACCAGTGACCATTTTAACCAGTAGGTTAGGTTAGGTTAGGTTAGGTTAGGTTAGGTTAGTTAGGTTAGGTTAGGTTAGGTCAGGTTAGGTTAGGTTGCCGGTACTGGTTAAAATGGTCACTGGTTGAAATGGTCACTGGTTGAAATGGTCACTGGTTGAAGTGGCCACTGGTTGAGTTAGCACTGGTTAAAGTGGCACTGGTTGAACATAAACACGCACACCGACACCACACACACGCAAAATGACAGACAAAATCACCCCACACAAGCAAACACATACAGACACACACACAACCACACACACACACATACACATGTCAGCAGAGACAAAATCATCTCACCTGACGTTTTCTGCATATTACCGGTACACCCAAGCCAATTCTCCTTCTTCATTTTACAAACCAACAGGATAAACCCAGTCAACCTCTTACTCTCTCACTCTTCCACTATCTCCCTCTCTCTCTCTCTTTCTCCCCGTTCTCTCTCTATCTCCCTCTCTCTCCCGCTTCTTACGATTTTATATGCTTTTTATGCAAGGCAGAAAATATTACATTGACAAAACAATTGGGTCAGGTATTAGACACTCACTCACTCACTCACTCTCTCTCACACACACCCACACACGGGAGTAAGCTGGAGAAAACTGCAAAAGGAAATCAACTCTAAGCCATCTACAGATATTCATAGCACCAACTATCTTACAGTAGGCTTCATTGTGTAGACCTTGCATGTAGGCTACTAAATCCATAAGGAGATTCATATATAATTATATACTGTGGATCTCCCAAGTATAGGGAGCATGACCAAGGCCTTGGCATGACCCGGCCGTTTTCCTTAAGGGATCCCACCTCGCTTTTTTTTCTCTTTCTCTCCCTCTCTCTTTGGCTTGTATCCAATCTCGGCCTTTTCAGCCTACTGGGTTTAAAGGACCTCGTTTTACCCCCATCCAGGTGTTGATTACTTCCTGGCGAGCGATAGCTAGCCAGCATTGTATGGAGGGGGAATTACGGCTTCACCGGTAGAAGGGGGGAAAGGAATGGTTGCGGACGGTCTAGTCGTGCAACAATTTGCCAAAACACGGCTTCCGATGAAAAACAAACTTATATATAGCTAATATGATGGGCTCGCTAACCGCCTTGCTAGGAAATATTGGACACCTGGATGGACCGGTAAATGTCCTAGAAAAACAGTAGCACGACCCCAAGCCCCAAGTGCCGACGCACCCGGCGGCTTGTGCGCTCAGCCACCCAGGGAGTCAGCGAGCCGGGACGAGGGGCCCGCGGCAGGCAAGGTGGGGGCGAATGGATACAGCCAAAAGAGGAGAGGGAGAGAAAAGGATGCAAAACAAAAAGCAAGGTGGAGGGCTCCGGAGGCCGCAGGGCGGCAAGTGTGAACGCGCCTGCTAGGAACGTAGATTTGGACAATGGATGGGGGGGGTGTGAACGTGCCCTTACACACTCAAAGTCTGCACGATTGAACCCGGTGCGCAAGCTTAAGAAGGGGAAGATAGTATGTGTAGCTTCAAGTGTGAGAGCACAGGACACATTATTATAGAAATGAAGCGAAAAATGACAGATTGTGGTTTCAATGGGTACCCGGAGTATCGTTATTGAAGGGTGGGTAGGATTAGCCTAGTATATAGGTATATACTATATATAGGGGTTAAGTATATATATATATATATATAGATATATATAGATAATAATAGATATATATATAATATTACAAGTAATGATATACCTCGGGTCATTTATTACGACTATTTTTTCTTTAGGACTATCGTACGATGTCAAAGGGTTAAGTGAAAATTAAAAGTATATAAAAACAAATTTCGGCTCTCTTAAATTGATTTTTAAAAGTAAAAACAAAAAGTTAGAAACATCGAGGATTACAGGAAGAAACCAAAATAATATCAGTCAAAACAATTAACATGGTTGGTGGAAAAATCCACCAAATCCACCCCAATCCAAAGTAATCTAACTAGCGGTTCTCTGGATTGCACATTAGGGCCTACACAAAAATATTGTTAATACTGATAATACTGTATTACAAAGTAAATCAAACAAAAGAGAGAAAGAAGGGCAATAAACCGTTTGTGACAAGCAGGTGTTGCCGCCACTCTAAACCACCAACTTCCACTCCGGGGGATTCCTCGACCGGCGGCGACAATCTGCAACGGCATCTAACCCTTTGGCTGCGGCTTGTTTGGGCTATTTAGGGCATATGCTCAGGCACTCCTTGAATGATAAATAAATTCCAAGCATCTGCAGTAAATGAAAGGTGTATTCTGGCCCAAAAAACTAGGCGAGAAAAATTAGCTTCCAAAAATGACACCCAGAACGGACGTGAACGTGGGTCCTGGTTCACCCTCGCATGTGGTCCCATTGAATGAAACGCGGGGGAACCCCGGCTATTGTGTTAAAACACACTCGGCTCGCTTGGCTACACTGATGAGGAGAGGGACAGAGAGAGACTCGCACGAGACCAAAGACTTAGCTTCAAGTGAGCCGCTCGGTGGTGCTTCTTAGGTGCGAGAGGTGGGCACCTCACGCGCTACTCCCACCCACTGACCCACTCGATTTTTACGCGTTTTTTACAGGCTGTTAACACCATTTACGAGCTGAAAAAGACCTATGCGCGGTTGGGGTATCTTATTTATACTGTAACGCCCAGCGGGGTGTTTTTAATCCAAAATAGGGCTGTTTAAGTGATATTTTCATTGCCTAAATAAGACCAGGAACGTGAAACAAGTACTATCCCTGAAAGGGCCCAATATAAACAGCGCTTTCGAATGGACACCATAAAAACGATCCTTTTATGAGTGGCTTTTAGTTTTTCTTGCAATAACGTGCAACGCGAGTTGCAAAAAGCATGTAATTCGGTACTGTCCCCATAGAATTCAGAATTTTTTTGTAGCGAGGGTGACTCAGGGAGAGGGAGGAGGGAGCTGAGATCGTTGTCAGTAGGTTAGCCGCGGTGGTCTGGGAGCAGGTCATACGATCGCTAGTCTGCTGCCACCACGTGTCTCTGCTTCTCTCAGCAACATTACGTGCTGAAATTGCCACACTCGACCCCTATTGCATCGAGCGCCGCCACTATAGTCCAGCTACTTTTCTTTACTTCGACTTATGTGGGGAGCCGCTAAGTAAGGGTTTAATAAAGGGCCTGGGAAATTGCTGTGTACACTTGCACAAAACACATCCAGAACATCACCCGCAGGACAAAAAGGGTTAAGGGCGCGGTTACACATGCCCAAAATTTTTGCTCACCCAAGGGACAAAACTGTTTTGTGTCCACCGCCTACGGGGCAACTTTTCTGAGAACACCAAAAAAAAAAGGTGGTTACATCACTGGGTCATGGAGAGAGACTGAGGGTTGCTCGTAGGCTCCTCACTATATCCCGTAGCGAGCTAGAAGTCGTGCACTCGGTGTTTACGAATCTCTTGTTTTTCAGTTGTGTGTCTGAGCTTCGAAATTAATTGGTCTTAATTCAGCCGTTTTAGCTCCCCGTCACGCTATTAATACATCACAATCCCGGTGAATTTAAGCTGGAGCGACATCAATAAAAACCCAAAGGTTTAATATGTTTAAGACTTGATAGTGCTCGCCATTACATAAAACAAGCGAACATGGAACATACCACGTTCTGTCGGTTTATAATAAATTTTTTTTTTTTAATTTTAAAAGTGCAAATGTCAGTGTTGAACACAGCAGCTCCCTCATGATTGGCCATCTTATCATTACCCTGATCATTTATTTAGGCTATCTATAGTGTTCCTTATTTATTCATTAAGCTAGATATGTTTGAGTAATTTTAATGATTACTTAATAAATTACAGTACTATCCAAATCTAAAAGAGCTCTTAAAGAAACACAGGGAAAACACAATAATAACGTATATATCATAAAAAGTAAAACCACAAGCCAATATCAAGAAATGATAACAACCAAAGAGAAGTAAGCGAGAGAGAAGACTGGATGGCCCGGCTCACCCGGGTTTAGCCAACTCACCAGGCCTCCTGATTTATGGATTTGACACATTTATTTAAATAGGCCAAGTAGTAGGCCAGTATTTTCTTCCCTTGCTTTGTGGTTTACTGTATTATATGTACGATTTTATGTGGTTTCCATGTGGTATTTTTTTATAGCTCTTAAGGTTCGGATTATCACCGGTCACATTATAAATTTAGAAGTAATTTTAAAAAACTTATTATATATTAATATAGCCTACTGTATATGGAATTTATAATATATATATATTAATATATTATTTAGGCTCTAGGGTTACATATGGAATATATTTCCACAACACATAGCACTACCAGAATATTCACGCCAAACACATATTTACCCTTATTACTGTATATGTAGGCTTTTTTTTTTTTTTTTTTTACTTCTAAGGTTATGTAAAAGAGTAGTCTACTATTTTTAGCCACGTCGCAGTAACCGCCAACTATAAATGCATATACATGAAATACTGGTATTTTTATCAAGAGTTACAAAAAGCATAAACTTAGCTCTGTCACCGTATGTTCCTATTCTCTCCAGTACGGCCACCCGATACCTTCCTAGCCGGCGGCGGCTTGTGTTACTTTGGCGCTGCCGGACTGGGAGGGCTCTCCGGGCAGTACTTCTTTGATTTCCCATTGGAAATGGGTTTCTGCCCTTCCTTGGCCGAGGAACCCTCGGAGGAGTGCTTGAACGCCACTACCGGAGGTAATCCTACCGGGCTATGGAAGCATTACATTCCATTCTCTTTCTCTAGCACTTAATGCTAAAAAATCTTGGTTTACCTCACGCCCTGTTCTACTGCTGTCCCGCAAATAATGAGGAAGGCAATTTCCAAAACGGGTTTACAGCTCGTCGCCCCTTCTTTTTAAAACTCAAGACTCTCATTCTTCCTATGTTTCTGCCCGGAATTCAAGCCCAAATCTGTTCTTCGACTTGACACAACACTCTTTCATCAATAATAAATGCATCTGGAACTAATCCAAACTCTAGCTCTTCCCAAGCCTTTCTGGCATCTAGCCAAAAACCCTCTCCAACAATTTTATCTCTTCCTCGTTCTTTCCCTCTCCCTTTCCCATTCTGGATGGTACAACCATCACTTCCTTCCTCTGACAAAGCTAAACCCTCTTTGCGCCTCAAACTTTTGCTAGAACATTCCACCTTGGGGAAATGATTCCGGTGCTATTCCTCCCTCTCCACCCTCCTCTCTCTACTTATGCCTAATATCCTAATCTCTTCTAAAAGATGTACTTTCTACCCTCTCTTGGCGCTGGCTCTTCTCTCTTAACACTAATAAAGGCGCTACCCCCCCCGGGGGTCCGGACGGTATGTCCTCCTGTTGTTTTTCCTCAAAAACTCGTTGCTATCCGTGCTGAACCTCCCTGCCTAGGGGCAAAAACTCTTTCGGTTCTCTGTCTATCCTTCTAAAACGTCTTACCTTCATGCTGGGAAGTTTGCTCACATTCAAACCTGTCCCACAAAGAAGGTGTGATTCCCGCTCCTTCAAACCCTCCACCCCACTAATCGTCCAATTGCGTGCCTCATCTCTTGTCTCTTCTAAAGTTTTTGAAACTATTCTTGCTTCCAAAAATTTCTTAAGCATTTCTCTTCTCATAATCTGCTCCTCAGATCGCCAGTATGGCTTCCTTAACCTTTCTTTTAGCGGGCGTGCTCGGTGGCCCGTTTTGGGCATTTGGGGCCGTTCTGACTGCTATATTCAACCGAATCAGTATGAAAGTACACTGTATTGCGGCCGAAAACTAGGGTGGAAATCGCTACACAATGACGACACATACAGCTACGTAGCACTAGTGGAGCACTGACAGTGTTACCTCGAAGATGGAAGTTTAGCGGATTTGAACCTTTGCTCACTTTTAGCGAACGATTGGTTACACTGTCATCCTCTACCGACGCGGTGGGGGAACTGGAGGGAGTAAGTGGGCGGCGGGACGGCCACAGATGTCGGGAATAGTATGGATCAGTCACTATCCCACCCATTTTCAATCGATTTTCCAACTTTTTTTCACCCCGTTTTTTTTGCCAAATTTTTTCAACTCGACGTATGTGCGTGAGCCCGCTTTTTCAGGGTTAAGGGGTCCGCTCTACTGCGTGATCTTCTTTCATATCTTATCTAACCTCTTGGTCATCCTCCTTTCGGGGGGACTTCGGTGAGACCCTTTTTCTTATTGCACTAGGGAATATCGAAAGCTTTTACGATAGAGGTCTGGCAATTCAAATCTTTAATTGGTTTCTTCTAAACTCACCTCCTTCGGTTTCTATCCCTCCCATCTGTGCCTTTGTCTCTAATAATTCCATCTTCCGGCCTGTTCCATAGCCGCGGTGTTGTGGATGGCCATTGTTCACTTTCTCACCCTATAACACTCTGGTGTTCCTAAGGGCCTCTGTCCTATCTCCATATTTCTCCTTTCTAAATTTTTTTTATAAATGAATCTCCTTAACTGTACCTTAATTCCAATCCTCATTCATAACGCAGGACGGATCTCAAAAACCTTTCACACTACTCCACTTAGTTTTTCAGGAACACGCCCCAGCCAGCAATCCTCTTAACAAACAAAAAACGTTAAATGAAAGCCATAGAACCTCTTCTTAAAAATTCTGATCATAAATACTATCTCCAATTTGGGGCAGAGAAAAAACCTTGTTACCTTTAATGCCTTCCAAAACCCCCCAATTTTCTCCATCTATTCTACCCGGTCAGGATCTTCCCAGCGGGACTATCTTTTTATTATTCAACAATACAAAACTCAACCCCTCATCTTCTCTTCAACTTCTTGGTTGTATCTTTTTCTTCTGCTCTCATTTGGAAGGGACATATTTACCAGTCTTGCTAAGGCAGGCCTCCAAGAAGCTGGCGTGTGCTCAAACCGCCTTACGGGGTTCTTTTACCAAACACAGCTTCTTGCTCTGTACAGGTGCATAGTGCGGTCATTGTATTGAGTATTGTTCACATGTGTGGGGAGGTTCCATCTCACACCGCTGTGTCCTAGACAAAGTTGAAAGGTAAGCCTTTCGTATCATTAACTCCCGTCCACTCACCAACTCTCTGCAATCGCTCTCCTCTCCGCCGCAATGTTGCATCTCTCTCGCTATTCTATCGCTAATATAATATCCAGTGTTCCTCAGAGCTTTCCCAGTGCATACCACACCTCCTATACGTACGGCCAGGCCTACACCGAGCCGGCGGGTGTGACATGATGGCGAAGAGAGCGGCGAGGTGGCGAAGGGGGATCTTGCAGACAGGATGTCCGCGCCAAGTGACGCGAAATCTGGGGGTGAGAGGCAACTCTCTAACCCCAAGAGGGAAAAAAGTTACTCTCAAACTTTCTTATACTCAACAGCTGGAAGCTCTGGGAACGCTCTCCCAGAATCAGTCTTTCCCGCTTCCTATGCCTTAAATTGCTTCAAAAACTCCCGGTGTCCTAGGCCTATTTGTGGGGCTCGGACCTGTCCCCTTGATTTTGAGGACCCTGTCACTCTTTCAACTAGTGGGGAGGCACTCGCTTATAGGCAATTATGCCTTTTTGCCTCCCATTCAATCACATAGAAAAAAAAAAATACAAGAATACATTAATTTGTAAGACCCTGGTTATGAAGGAAAGTATTAGGCTAAGCATGGGCAGGTAACGAAGCTATTATTCACTTATTTAGTTATAACAAATCGTTTACTGTTGCAAATTATAATTGGACGTTGATTATGATAACCGATATATGATACATTGAATCCCTTGAGGCGCGAGACTATTCTGCCCAGTCTTGCCCTAAAGAAATGTTAGGCTATTTGTGACAAAACTGATGGAAAATTGCGCAGTTTATACGTTAGCCACATCTTGATTACAAACCGGTTTTCTCTCATCCAAATTTAATTGAATATTATAGTTGTTGATGACGAATATATTTAAGGATTGAGCATTATTATAGTTATATTAATGCTTGCACATCAATAATATAGTTATCACATTACTACTATTGCATGCAACCCTTATTTGATAGTTGCCGCAACAGGCTGATGCGTCCTGTACGTGTCGGGACGAAACAAATAAAGGTGGGAACAAACTAAAATAAGATGGTCAACAATTTTCCCATGGATTTTTTTATTTTTCCCTGTTAGTTTTCATCAAGCTATAGTGTTTGGAAAATTAATTACAACCCTAGGCGAAAAAACCGTTTTCCCCATTATACAACGATCTTAAGACACGCCGCCCCCGATAGTGGGTGGAGGGCCTATGAAGTTACAGGGAAACCATGAGGGGTTTTTTAAATGCGTTTTTTAATACGGCAATTTATTTTTTTTTTAATTAAAACGTTATTTTGCAAAAGTGGCTCGGGGTGTTAAGGTATTTCAAAGGGCTTCTTCTCTTCTCCACACCTTATAAAACCCAAAGTTATTTCGAAAACCCGAGCCAAGTTTTGGCCAAAGCTGGCTAGGATTTTTGGAGAGTTTGTCGGACAAACAAAATTACCAGTAAAACCTCATTTAGAAATTTGGCTCATGGTTCCCCCACCCCCCGAAAATTGCAAACCCCAAAAAAGCAATAATTTTGTGAAGAAAACCCGAGCCAAATTTTTGGCCAAAACTTGGTAGAGGTTATTTTTGAGAATCGAAAAAAGACTAACTAAATGTCGGAAATCGGCTCATGATTTCCTTTTTTTTTTTAAAAGTTTTTTTGTGGGGGCAAAAAAAAACATATAACCAGATTTATCGAAAAAAACGTAGCACTTGAATTTAAATCAGAATATCCAGGGTAACATAGACCTAGTACATTGGGATACCAATGCCTAAATCCACACCTAACGCCTACAATGTGTCCGTTTAGTACCTAGTCGGCCTACGTGGGCGTTACAACATGGCGGTTTTTGGGCACGGCGCAAATTTCATGTAGCCTACCGGTTTATAGGCCAGTATCTGTAAAATATCGGAAGTGCGGAAGGTCACTTCGAGCGGGAATTCATGATCAAAGCGGATGGCCCAATCTAACTAATCTAACCTAACCTAATTCTAATTAAACTAACCTACATAACCCAACCTATGGGCAGGTTGGAGGTTAGGGTGCACTAAAAAAGCTGGTGGACAGACCTCGGGAGACAGGTCGAAAAGGTCGTGTGTACGCATCGGTGCCGTCTATTAGGAAGATATTGACAACAATGGTACGAAAAAAAATTCCCCCCCCCCCCCCCCCCCCCATTTTAGTACACATAATATTTTTATTAGGTTTTGACGAGCGCTTAAAAACACATTTTCATATTATGTTTAGAGCATATAAAATCCATATTTGTTTTCAAATATTGCAAAATAATTGGTGACCAACTTATTTAGTTATACTAAAAGGTGCCCTATTCGGTTGACAAATGGGTCCCGCAAAAGTTGCTTGGGGCGCAAAAGTTGCTCCACGAAGCAACTTTTGTCACCGATTCGGGCAACTCGGACATGTGTAACCGCCCCTTTAGAGTAGCAAAATAATGAACTAGGCTAAATTATCATATTATGATTGGGAACAAATTAGTACTCACCACAACCATCATAAGGGCACTCCAAACCCAGGATCGGTGGTGGCCCCAACAGGTAAGGTACAGT
>CM064483.1:70779194-70921694 GCA_032716605.1 Paralithodes platypus
TCGCTCGTGAGATAAAGGTCCTCCGACCGTTTATGCGACGTAGAAATAATCAAATATTGAAATCTAGAAATAGTAGGGTGAGGAAAATAATATAGGAAGAAGAAAGGCGAAAAGTTAATATGCATAACAATGAAGGGAAAATAAATGTAAAAGAGGGGAGAGGGAGAGAGAGAGAGAGAAAGAGGGGAGAGGGAGAGAGAGAGAGAAAGAGGGGAGAGGGAGAGAGAGAGAGAAAGAGGGGAGAGGGAGAGAGAGAGAGAAAGAGGGGAGAGGGGGAGAGAGAGAGAACGAGGGGAGAGGGAGAGAGTACAAAGGAGTACAAAGGAGTACAAAGGAAATCAAGCAACAACAGATCTAGTGACCCTTCTAGGTTGCTTTTCCTCCAAAACACTGAGGATCAAGTGTCCAAACAGTGGTTTAGAGTGGGTAAGGGAACATTGGAAAGGGAATTACTGCCCTGGAACTAATGTCCGTGGCAGGATTAGGAAGTTAGTAGGGGACAGATGGGTTAGTAACTGAGGGGGGGATAAAATAAAGTTATTAATTTACAAACGCAGTCAGTCGCGGGTTTGATGCGAGATATTTGTCTAGACGGAGTTTAAATGAATCAACAGTGATGCAGTCTATAACGTTTCGGGGAAGCCCATTCCACAAGTTGACAACTCGATTGAAGAAGAAATTCTTAGATTCGTGTGAGTTAAAAGATTTACCAATAATTTTGCAATCGTTTCCCCGCGTGTAATTAGATTGGTCGATAGTGAAGTACTTACTACAGTTCATATTGTCGATGCCTTTGATGATTTTGAACACTTGAATTAAGTCACCTCTTAATCTGCGCTGGGTTAAAGGAAATATATTTAATTCTCTAAGACGCTCTTCGTATGGTTTGTTCTTTAGGCTAGGTATCATTTTGGTAAACTCTACGTTGAACTCGTTCTAGCTTGTTTATATCTTTTTGGTAATAAGGGCACCAGGATTGAACGCAGTATTCAGAAGAGGGCGGACTAATGAATTGTAAAGGGTTAGGATAACTTCTTTGGATTTATGCTCAAATGACCTGCCTATAAAGCCAATTATTTTTGTTTGCCTTCTTAACAACTTCTGAACATTGTTGACTCGGTTTAGGTTACTCGATATTGTTACTCCCAGATCGGTTTCTCTGTTTACATTCTTAAGCTGAGTGCCATTCATCGCATAGTTTGCTTTTTCATTTAGGTATCCGATATGTAGTACTTTACATTTATCCGCATTGAAACTCATTTGCCAAATTTGGGCCCAACATGACAATTTATCTAGATTGTGTTGCATATCGTCAACTTGTTCTTTTGAGAGTACGCTATTTGCAATTTTTGTATCGTCAGGAAATTTTGAGATTGTACAGGTGAGACCCTCATCTATGTCGTTGATGTAAATTAGAAAGAGAAATGGTCCTAGTACCGATCCCTGGGGTACCCCGCTACTTACATTGGTCCATTTTGATGCCTTACCGTTCTGACTACTCTTTGCTTTCTGTCGCTGAGCCAATTTTCTATCCATTTCAACACACCGTCTTGTATTCCATGCGCTTTTAGTTTTAGCAGTAAACGTTTGTGGGGAACTTTGTCAAAGGCCTTTTGAAAATCAAGGTATATAATAATTCTACAGCTTTACTCTCATCGTAGAGGTTGAGGATATCGTGGAAGAAGTCTAAGAGGTTTGTTAAACAGGAAACGTATTTTACGAAAGCCGTGTTGAGTATCTTTAAGTCATGTTATTTTCCTCTAAGTGATTTACGAGTTTTGTCTCGTATGACCGTTTCTAGCATTTTACATACAACTGAGGTTAAGCTCCCTGGACGACAGTTACTGGGTAGGGATTTGATGCCTTTTTAATATCGGTGTTACGTTGGCTTACTTCCACTGATCGGGCATAGTTCCAGACTGCAAGGATTTATTGAATAGTAATGTCAGTGGTTTAGAGAGCTCATCCTTAGCTTCCTTTAGAACTCTAGGCGAGATTGTATCAGGTCCAGGCGTTTTATTTACCTTGAGTTTATCTAAACAATTCAATACTTCTCTCTCTGTAACGGTGATATTGCTTAGAACATCTGAATTATCAATCTGAATCGGCGATGGTGTAGGGATATCACTGAGGTCTTCTGTTGTAAACTGATGCAAATAAGGTATTGAGGGCATTACTCATTTGTTCTTCGTCTTTGGTGTATTCTCCATTTTCATCGACTAACGGTCCAACAGTTGAAGTAACTACTTTTTTTCTTTCTGATATAACTATAGAATTCTTTCGGGTTTGTTTTACTTTGATTCGCAATATGTAACTCTAAGGTCTTTTTACTTTGCTTAATTAACTTTTTGGCTTTGCGTCGTAGCTCTACAAATTTCAGCCGTTCTTCGTCATTTTGTGAGGATTTTAATCTATCATTAGCAAATTTTTTAGCAAGCAGGCAGTTTGAAAAATCTTTATTCCACCATTTGGGCTTATTTATTATGGCCTGGAGGCCGAGTTTTTGTTGGAAGGCAGTCTTGCACTGCTTTTAGGTAAGTGGCTTCGAATAACTTCCAAGATGTATTTATGTCGTTATTGTGAATTAAAAAGCTCCAGTCAGTTTCTTTAAACATAGCTCTAAGTTTATGGAAGTTTGCTTTCTTGAAATTAGGGACTTTTTCGATGCTACTATTTGGTTCGTTACTAGTAAACTTTAAAGTGAAAGTTATCGTACGATGGTCGCTGTTACTGAATTCATCACCAACATTCAAATTCTCTATTAATTCTTCTTTTGTTGCAAGTACAATGTCAAGAACGTTATTACCACGGGTCGGCGTCCAACAAATTGATAAAGCGAACTCTCTTGCAAGTTCGTATACAAGTCATGTCCGGAGTGTGAAGTAAGAGTATCGCCCCACTTGGTCACAGGTAAATTAAAGTCACCAAAAATTACGGTATCTTGTGAGTTACTTACATCTGCAATTTGTTCGTAAATTTCTCGGTCAGTTTGCACTGATTGAGCTGGAGGTCTGTATATTAATGCAAGTATTAGTTTGGTACCTTTATTATTCTTTATTAGCACAAAAGATGCGTCGACGTTCACAATTTGAGGTTTTGACAAGAGGGTAGGGTTAAGACTTTCTTTGATATAAAGTAAAACGCCACCTCCATTTCGATTTATTTCGGCTTTTCTCAAACATTACATAACCGGGAAGTGAATACTCTGCTAAAAAGTCTCTATCTTCTGTATTGAGCCAAGATTCTGTTATGCCAATCACATCATAATTTTCTGTAAACACTAGCTCCTCTAAATCTGAAAATTTATTGCGTATGCTACGAGCGTTTGCATAGAAAATCTTTAAATTTGTTATTTTAGAACTCACGGAACGCTCTTTAATAATATTTTTGGTTTTTGTCGGATATTTTTGGTTCTTGTCGGAGATTGGAAGAGGAGAGGGGGAGACGGAGAGATCGGGGGGGAGGAGGGGAGAGAAGAAGATGGAGGGGAGAGGGAGAGAGAGAGAGAAAGAGGGGAGAGGGAGAGAGAGAGAGAAAGAGGGGAGAGAGAGAGAGAGAGAAAGAGGTGGAGAGGGAGAGAGAAGAAGGAAAGAGGGGAGAGGGAAGAAGAGAGAGGAGGAGAGAGAGAAGAGGGAAGGGAGAGAGAGAGAGAAAGAGAGGGGAGAGGGAGAGAGATAAGAGAAAGAGAGAGGAGAGAGAGAGAGAGAGAGATGAGAAGAGGGGAGAGGGAGAGAGAAGAGAGAGGGAAGAAGAGAGAGAGAGAAAGAGAGAGAGAGAGAACGAGGGGAGAGGGAGAGAGAGAGAGAAAGAGGGGAGAGGGAGAGAGAGAGAGAGAAAGAGGGAGAGGGAGAGAGAGAGAGAGAGAGAAAGAGGAGAGAGGGAGAGAGAGAGAGAGAGAGAGAGAGAGAGAGAAAGAGAAAGGGGAGAGGGAGAGAGAGAGAAAGGGGAGAGGGAGAGAGAGAGAAAGGGGAGAGGGAGAGAGAGAGAGAAAGAGGGGAGAGGGAGAGAGAGAGAGAAAGAGGGGAGAGGGAGAGAGAGAGAGAAAGAGGGGAGAGGGAGAGAGAGAAAGTCATTAGTGGAAGGGAGGATGATAAATGGAGGAACTGATTAACTCTG
Source organism: Paralithodes platypus (assembly GCA_032716605.1). NCBI lineage: Eukaryota > Metazoa > Arthropoda > Malacostraca > Decapoda > Lithodidae > Paralithodes > Paralithodes platypus. Next base: position 70,783,311 of record CM064483.1, read on the forward strand.
TAGGAAAGGGGGCGAAATACGGGAAAAAGAATACTTAGAGAATGTGTATGTATGTATGTATGTATGTACTGTATATACTAAGACACATACCCAGTAGGTTATGGGAGTTTAGCTAGGCCATAATCCTGAGCAAGGAGAAACTGTATCTCCCGCATCTCCCTTCCAAAATTATGAAGATAGGAATATGAAGAGGTTATCGTAATGATGATGGAATGTATCGCCGTCATTCTCTGCGCTACCCATCCTCATTGTCAACCAGAGTTATTGGCCTGTTTCTTACGTGCAGGTTGGAAAATTATGCGAAGGGAAAAGTCGATCCTCCCCTCTATTTAAGGGGGGGGGGGGGGCCTTCGAGTCTTGTTTTATTTTCAGCTTGATGGAGGTCTAGAGTGGAAACGACAACAAATAATAATATAAATAATATGATCTGTAGAACATGTCCCCTTAACCCGTACAGTACCGGTGACGTCCTTTGTATTATATTCTGGCAACTATTAGACGATTTTCTTCAGCTTAGGAAGGTCGTCTAGCAATAATAAGACTTCAAACTATCTCCACCGACCCTTTTAACGACCACAGACCCTTCCTACTATCGTCTAAATATAGCTAGACACAATTACAACATACGTCGCTGGTACTCAAAGGGTTAATGATGATAGAATGTATCGCCGTCATTCTGCGCCTGTTTCTTACGTGCCGCTTGGAAAATTAGGTTGGAAAGTCGATCCTCCTCTCTCCATTTAAGGGGAGATTTCCACTTGAGGGACTTTTGTCTTGACCACTTTCTCCCTCATGTTTAGCCCCATTGCTTTCGAGATTTTAAGACGTTCGCCCCATTAGTTTGGCGATTTTAAGAACTTTCGCCCCATTTCTGTCATTTTTAAGACCTTTCGTGCCATTTAGGTGTCGATTTTTTCCTGGCGAGCGATAGCGAGCCTGTAATTTAAGAGGAACCGGCCTTCGGCCGGGAAATTTTTCTACCGAAAAATGTAAAAATTTATCTTGAAAGGGGGTCTAGGGAGTGTAATTTTAAGCTTGATGGAGGTCTAGGGAACACACTAAATACCTCCCCTTAAGACTTTGGCCATTGGGGTTTTTACTCCAATTGCGGGGAAAGATACTGGCGATTGAGGAGCCGAATGTGGGAATGGATGATAGTGTCTTAAGCTGGTGTCTGACGAACATTTTTTTCGGCAATTGTTTCAGACAATTGTGGTCTGGCATCTTCGGAATGAAAGCTATATAATGTTTCAGTCTCTTAAGGGGAGGTTTCCACTTGAGGGATTTTTTTCTTGACTCCATTCTCCCTCATGTTTAGCCCCATTGTTTTTCTAATTTTAAGACGTTTGCCCCATTATTTTGACGATTTTAAGAACTTTCAACCCATTTCTGTCAATTTTAAGACCTTTCGTGCCATTTAGGTGTCGATTTTATCCTGGCGAGCGATAGCGAGCCTGTAATTTAGGAGGAACCGGCTTTCAGCCGGGACATTTTTCTACCGAAAAATGTACAAATTTATCTTGAAAGGGGCTCAAGGGGGTGTAATCTTAAGCTTGAAGGATATCTAGGAACCAAACTAAAAACCTCCCCTTAATATCATACGGGCTACATTCAGTCAAGTTATCGATTCCAATGTGATAAAACCAAAATGCTGAACGGAAATAAAATTGCTCATCGAAAATTGACGGAAAAGGCGCTCGTGTGACATCGCCCTTATCAGCGAATACGGCAAGTGAGCGAGTCAGGGATATCTCGTTGTATTCCTTAGATGTATGTATGTATGTATGTATGTATGTATGTATGTATGTATATGCTCAGGCCCAATCCCCACTGTTCCTATTTTTATTTTCTATTTTACTCTATTTTATTATTTTTGTTGTTGTTATTCTCTTGGGGGTGGCCGACTCAAGACAGAGCAAGAACAGGGAAAACACAAAACACAAGACAGAACAACGAACAAACACAGACAAAACACAAAATTCACACACATCTAGGTCACCCAGAACAACACCCTTAGATGCTGTCATAAAAGGATATTGAAGTATTTTGACCTTATTTTTAAGTGTTTATATTAAGCTCTACAACTGTAATATAGCTGGTAATTCTGCTATATATATACTGTATAGATGTCTACAGTTCCAACTTCCTTATAGCCCGAAACTCGCAAGTAGTCAAAAGCCAGGGAAATCTCATCCTATTCCCCAGCTTCTGACATAAAAGGGTATCTCTTAGTGGAATGGCCAGGGGGTCACCTGCTTGTTTTCTATTCTTTTCTCTCTTTCTCTGGCTTGTATCCATTCAGCCTACTGTTTTAAGACGGTTACCCCCATCCAGGTGTCGATTTCTTCGCGAGCCAGCATTGTTTGGAGAAATCCGGCTTCGCCGGAGACATTTTTCTATCGGAAAATGTACAAATTTAGCCTGCTGTCAAAAATATTTTCAAAAATATACTGGTTCGCTACCGTTCGCCAGGAAAAACTCGACACCTGGATGGGGATAAGCGTCTTAAAACAGTAGGCTGAATGGGGCCGAATGGATACAACCCAGAGGGAGAGCGAAAAACAAAAGTGGGCCCCCTTAACCTATCCACCAGCTTCTGTCATAAAAGGATATCTCTCAATGGAATGGTCTACGTAATGGTTGGTTTATGTCAAGTAGAGTCGCGCTAATATGTCATGTATCGGCACTAACTTTGTTTTGATCAATAATGGTTATCAGCAATATCTAAGCTTCATTTCATCATATCGAGTGAAATATACCAACAAATGTCTACACTTATCCACCCTATTCAACATCTTACAAGGTTGTCTCCCCTAGATGGGTTGCCGACCAAGGCTAACGAGTCCCATCCACCCGAGTATTATTAACCCTTTGAAGCTCTGACGCGTTTTAGCAGTTTATTTTGGCTATCATTAGACGATTTTATGCAGCTTAGGAAGAATCTGTGAGTATTAAAAGGGTAAATACTATCTCAATCAACCCTTTGACTTCCATATACCGTTACTAATCTGAATATAATCATCTAACAGTAGCCAGAAACACAGAACAGAAACGCGTATTGGAGCTTGAAAGGGTTAACTTGTTACGTTGACAAAATGTTGGGTCAATTAAACTGTGATAGAGAGAGTGTTTGACTTTGGCCTGCAGTGGGGTGGAGAGTTGGTTTGTGGTTGGTTGTCGTTTGGGTGTGTGTAGTTTAAGGGGAGATCTCCACTTGAGGGATTTTTTTCTTGACCCCTTTCTTTCTCATGTTTAGCCCCATTGCTTTTGATATTATAAAACGTTTGCCCCATTAGTTTAGCGATTTTAAGAACTTTCACCCCATATTAAGACCTTTCGTGCAATTCAGGTGTCGATTTTATCCTGGCGAGCGATAGCGAGCCTGTAATTTAAGAGGAACCGGCCTTCGGCCAGGACATTTTTCTACCGAAAAATGTACAAATTTATCTTGAAAGGGACTCAAGGGGGTGTGATTTTAAGCTTGATGGAGGTCTAGGGAACAAACTAAATACCTCCCCTTAACCCGTTGAGTATAATATGGATAATAATTTGCAGCCAACCAAACTGTGAAATGTGAGTGTCGGTTTGGTAAAGGGTTTGACAGGTGTCGCGTCAGTCATTTACCAACTTTTAACCCTCTGACGATTATGACGTATTTTGACAGTTTATGCTGGCTATCATTAGACGATTTTATGCAGTTTAGGAAGGATCTGTGTAAATTATAAGGGTAAAGACTATAGCTCACTTAACCCTCTGACTTCCGTGTACCCTACCTAATCTGAATAAAATCGTCTAGTAGTAGCCAGAAAATAGAAAATAAATGCGTGTTATTAATTTACCAACTTTTAGTATCATTATCTGGGGTGGGGAATTGGTAGTCTAATTGTGTTTCCAGCTGACGTTAACCCTTTCACGCTTATGACGCAATTTTGAGCCTATTTGGGATACTTTAAAGCCTTTGTTACCATCAGGGGTATTTAGAAACCTTTAGTTTAGTTACTTCAACCTCTGCAGTTGTCTTTGAGTTAGCTGTGGGCAGAAAACTAGTTTTGGAGAGGTAATTATAAGAGTGAGAGAACTCTATTTATTATTGCTAATCTGGCAGCCTCTGCGTCATAAAAGCGTGAAAGGGTTAATTATGAAAACTTGGTATGTACAGTATACAGTATATGCTGGACATATATACAGTATATACATATATACAGTATCGAGGCATTTTGGCTCGAACGTCCCTTGATTTTGGCCCTGTCACTCTTTCAACTTTGGGGGAGGCACTCGCTATAGGCAGTTCTGCCTTTTGTCTCCCTCACTCACATAGAAAAAAAAAATGCTATTAAGCCTCTGCATCATATTTACACTAACTAGTCATAATTAATAACACAAATCGCTATACAAATTAAGACACGGATATGGCACGGATACTAATGAGGAAGTAAGAAGGAGGTGTGGTGTGGAGGTAGATGTGCTGGAAAGTGTGAAAAGGAACAACTTGAGATGGTTCGGCCATATGGAACGTATGGAAAGCGAGAGAATGACTAAGAGGGTGTACGAGAGCGAGGTGGAGGGACAGAGAGGGAGAGGTAGACCGAATGAGAGGTGGAAGGATGGAGTGAGGAAGTACATGAACGAAGGCGGTGCTGGTTGGGGGGAGGGGCGTCGACTGACTGGGGACAGAGGTGCATGGGGGCGGTTCGTTCGTGGCCACCTCTTCGGGGATCGCGGCGTCAGGCAATAGATAGATAGATAGATAGATATGACAGTTTACCATCAGCTGAAAAAAAAACCCTGCTATAACATTAATTATATCTGTTTTATATGAATAAACTTGTGTTATTGTTTTTGTAACTTGATGCTGGGATGATAAACGGTTTAATTGTTATAATAAATTTGTTAAAAAAAAAGAAGAAAACAAAGAAGGAAAAGTGGGGAATGGGCCTGAGTACATACATACATACATACATGCATACATACATACATACATACATACATACATGCATACATACATACATACATACATACATACATACATACATACATGCATACACGCATACATACATACATACATTCATACATGCATACATACATACATACATGCATACATACATGCATACATACATACATGCATACATACATACATACATACATACATACATACATACATTAATTTGCTAATGTCTGGCAATTATCGGGGTTTGGGATTTGATAATTAGTTTTGATGCGATAATTAATAAATGTTTGTCATTGATCGTGAAGCTTTATAATAGCATCAAATTAAGGGGGTAGTGCTTGGTTTATAGTCTATATATTTATATATTTGATTTAATTTTTAGTGTCCTCGCTAGACCTCCATCAAGCTTAGAAGAAAAAAATAACCTAGACCCCCTTTCAAGCTTAATTTGTAAATTTTTCGGTAGCAAAATGTCCCGCCCGAAGACTGATTGCTTCTAATATTAGAGGCTCGCTTTCGCTCGCCAGGAAAAAAATCGACACCTAAAGGGCACGAAAGGTCTTAATATTGACCACAAAATGAGGCGAAAGGTTTCAAAATCGCCAAACTAATGGAACAAACGTCTTAAAACCTTAAAACTAATATGCTAAACATGAGGGAGAAGGGGGTCCAGAAAAAGCGAGTACTACCCCCTTAATAGGTTAATGACAATTATACATTTGTTTGATACAATGGCTCTGTCAATACCCGAATTTGTTATATTACAGCATGCAGTTATAATCTATTAAATTATATTAAATTATATTAAATTATATTAAATTATATTAAATTATATTAAATTATATTAAATTATATTAAATTATATTCATATTTTTTCACCAACCAACTTCACTTCTATGCTCAATTAATGAAATCAACAAATACATGTGGCACTCCGAGTAAAATTTATAAAATTATAAAATTATAAAATTATATTATATTAAATTGTATTAAACTAAATTAAATTATATTAAATTATATTATATTAACCCCTTCTGTACCGGTGACGTCTTTTTTTATTTGATTTCAGCTACATTTAGACGATTTTATAAAGCTTAGGAAGGACATATGGTGGCTAAAGGGATATAGTGTGCCAGCTAATTGGTAGACGACCTTCCTAAGCTGAATAATACAGTCTCTTAGAAACCAGTATACAATGACAAGGCCGGAACCGGTACTGGACGGGTTAACCCTCTCACGACCATATGACGCAGATGTTGCCAGATTAGCAATAAGAAATAGAGTTCTCTCACTCTTATAATTACCTCTCCAAAATTAGTTTTCTGCCCACAGCCAACTCAAAGACAACTGCAGAGGTTAAAGTAATTAAACTAAAGGTTTCTAAATACCCCTGATGGTAACAAAGGCTTTAAAGTATCCCTAATAGGCTCAACATTGCGTCAAGAACGAGAGAAGGTTAACCACTTCTGTACAGCGACGTCTTTTAATTTTATTCTGGTTACACTTAGACGATTTTGTGAAGCTTAGGAAGGATATATGGGAGCTAAAAAAAATAATCAAGAGAGAGAGAGAGAGTGTAGCTTTGTAATGAGCAGACGTCCTTCCTAAGCTGAATAAAATTGTCTAATAGTTGCCAGATATATAATGCAAATGACGTGGCGGTACAGAAAGGGGTTAACCCTTTGAGTACGGTCGCGCTAATAAGTCATGCCCCAGCTGTCATTACGTTTGGCTTGTTCTGTACCGTATTAATGTCTGTCAGATGTTGAATAGGGTGGGTAAGTGTAGGAAAACAATTTTTTTTGTATATTTCACTCGGTATAAAGAAATGAAGCTTAGATATTGCCGATACTAATTATTAATCAAAAAATTACTTGGTGCCGAGACATTACTTTTTAGCGCGACTGTACCAGCGACGTGGGTTATATATAATTCTAGCGATATTTAGACGATATTGTGCAGCGTAGGAAGGATCTGTGACAGTTAAAATGGTTGGTTGAGATAGTTTGAAGTCATATTATTGCTAGAGGTCCTTCCTAAGCTGAATATAATCGTCTAATGCTAACCAAAATATGATGAAATTGACGTCCCTGGTACTGAACGGGTTAAGCCAGGGGTGTCAAACATGCGGCCCCCCTCCCTGTAGCATGCGGCCCCCCTCCCTGTAGCATGCGGCCCCCCTCCCTGTAGCATGCGGGCCCCCTCCCTGTAGCATGCGGCCCCCCTCCCTGTAGCATGCGGCCCCCCTCCCTGTAGCATGCGGCCCCCCTCCCTGTAGCATGCGGCCCCCCTCCCTGTAGCATGCGGCCCCCCTCCCTGTAGCATGCGGCCCCCCTCCCTGTAGCATGCGGCCCGCGAACCAGTTTGGCCAATTAGTGTCATATATTGCGTTTTCTTGTAGACATAATTAGTATTTCTTAAATATATTATATGTTGGTATTTTTTTAACTTAAGGTCCAATTCTAGGAAGTATTTGTGAGAGTAAGAAGCTTAAAGTAGATTAAATACTCTTTCACCCTTAGACATTCTTCTTAAGCTGAATAAAATCGTCAACGGGTTTATGATATGCTCAATTCGGGGCCAGTGGTACAGTTCTTGCAGTTATGCTCAGTATGTGGCCCAAGGCTACGGGGATAAAACACAACTATGTGTCACAGTTGCCGTAAATTCATAGTTAAATAATATATTTTTATGTTTTTTTAATATTTTCTGAAATTGTGATATCTGGATAATATGAAGCATTTATTTGTATTTATAATAGGACGGATGGAGGCATTACCGGTATATTATAGTTGGCCTGCTACATTAACCGCTTCTGTACCAACGTCTTTTTTTACTTTTAGCGGTTGGGAGTATGAACATGATTAGATTAATATCCAGTATTCGAGAATGGATAATAAGTCGTAGGCATGTGCATAAACCTTTAACCGTCCTGGTGGTGTAATGGTTAAGGTGACAAAAATCTGTGTGTGATAACCCGGGTTCGAATCCTGGCGGATCATATATACTTAAATTAATTTCATATGGGGGGTGTTTGGTGTTGTGGTGAAATTAATTAAATATAGATATGGCTACTATTTGATGATTTATTAAATATAGATATGGCTACTATTTGATGATGTTATTCAGTTTCAAAAGAGCCTTCAGCAATTGATGGGCTCTAAACTATCACACTTATTCCTTTTTACTGCCACAAATCCTTCTTAAACTGCACAAAATCCTCTAAACAAAGCTACAATAACATATGAAAGACGTCACCGGTACATAAGGGGTTAATGCCGCCCTGGGTTAAGCTCTTCGTAATAGCTATAAGTAAATATACAGTATATACTCACATGGCAATTTACCGTCAAGAGGAAAAGACGGAAATATAGTAACTCTCAATCAGATCCACCCTTGGTAATAAAAAAAAAAAAAAAAAAAATCGCCTAGATGTATATATATATTCCTAAAGTAAGACATAAAGATATACATATTGAGTGTATCCCAGAGGTTATTGGGTCATAAATGGATGATATAGGCAAAGTCGGCATGTTATTGGCCCGTATTGTGTAGCCAGATGCCGGGGGTGGGGGGTGGGGGGTGGGCGTTGAAGAGGAGGTCGGTACAGCCACGGTCCTAAACGGCCACCACAATATCGGGCACACTCCGAAATAGTCTAGAGCTTAGTTTTGGTTGGGGGTGGGTTAGATTAATTTATATCTGGTCAGCTTAGATAAAGCTTAGTTGGTTAGTTATTTAGTTAGTTAGTTAGTTAGCTGCCAGGAAGTCTGCACAGCCACCTACACACACACACACATACACATCACACACACACATACACAGACACACACACACACACACCATCATCGCTGCACACATGAGCGTGTTCGTCCCCCAGAAAAATGCTAACGATTATAATTTGTATTAATTAATCCACATATATTTCCAGAATTACGTTAAATATTTATACCAATTATGCCTTCAAAAATATAATGCAAACACAAGCATTGCATATCCCATACAGTACCACCGACGTCTTTCTGTATATAATGCAAACACAAGCATTGCATATCCCATACAGTACCACCGACGTCTTTCTGTATATATTTCAGCTGCGTTTAGACGATTTTATGAAGCTACAACAAAAAAGGATAATTATATGGTAGCTAAAAGGCTTAAGGGGAGATTATCCACTTGAGATATTTTTTTCTGGACCCCTTTCTCCCTCATGTTTAGCCCCATTGATTTTGAGATTTTCAAACGTTCGCCCCATTTATTAAGAATTTTCGACCCATTTCTGTCAATATTAAGACCTTTCGTGCCATTTAGGTGTCGTTTTTGTCCAGGCGAGCGATAGCGAGCCTGTAATTTAAGAGGAACCGGCCTTCGGCCGGAACATTTTTCTACCGAAAAATGTACAAATTTATCTTGAAAGGGGGTCTAGGGGGTGCAATTTTAAGCTTGACGGAGGTCTAGGGAACAAACTAAAAACCTCCCCTTAAATGAGATAGTCTGTAATCTCTTAACCGGTAGACTTTCTTCTTAACCCTTTGAGTACCAGCGACGTGTGTTATATTTTATTCTAACTATACTTATACGATATTAGGCAGCTTAGGAAGGATCTGTGGTAGTTGGTAGAAGGTTGGTTGAGATACTTGGAAGCCTAATTATAGTTAAAGGTCCTTCCTGAGCTGAATAAACCCGTCTAATAGTTGCCAGAATATAATGACATGGATATCACCAGGTTAATTGGATAAGCATGTAGAATTGTCGTATAATTTTGTGCTGATAAGAAAGGTGACAAAAATGACGGTAAATTCACAACCCTTTTACGCTTCCCCGAATTAAATCCCGTTGATGAGCGCCATTATGAGTTGGTTGATTGCCGTTCGGAGCGGGCCAGCCGGAAAATTTACGGGATATTTTATTTTTTTATTTTTTTGTTTTTTTAGTAGACCCCCTTCTCCCTCATGGTTATCCTATCAGTTTTGAGATTTTAAGAGAGAGAGAGAGAGAGAAAGAGAGAGAGAAAGAGAGAGAGAGAGAGAGGTGGATTTAGGATAGAGGGGGGAGGCAGGAGGGAGGGGAAGTCAGGCATACTTCTGGAGGTAAACGAAAAGAAGGTGAAGTGCGATATACATGTTATAAATAGGCGCACTCACGCACGGGGATCCTGTGTGTGTGTGTGTGTGTGTGTGTGTGTGTGTGTGTGTGTGTGTGTGTGTGTGTGAGTCAGGTGATGAGTGGCTCGAAGTGTGGCACAGATACCTCGTTCAAAAGTTCACGTGTGCTCAACGACGTTATCCAAGATCAACACTTATAAACAGTAAGGAGGCTACATGATATTCCAGTTGTTGAGTTTGTGTGTGTGTGTGTGTGCGTGTGTGTGTATGTTTGTTCTATAAGGAAGTTGGAGCTGTAGACATCGATATTTAACTGAATTAAGGGGAGATGGGCCGTTCTTCTAGATCCCCTTCTCCCTCATGTTTAGCCCCATTCGTTTTCAAACTAATGCAACGAAGCAGGGGAGGTCCAAAAAGACCCCCCTCGAGCCAAAGAGTGTTAACCCTTTCAGTACCAGTGGCGTCCTTTACATTAGACGAATATAGTCAGTTTAGGAAGAACGTCTCTCCCCATTAAGGGGGGGTGACCTGCTTTTTATTATTTCTGTCCTTTTCTCTCTTTCTCTGGGATGTAACCATTCGGCCCCATTCAGCCAACTATTTTAAGACGTTTATCCCCATCTAGGTGTTGATTTCTTCCTGGCGAGCGATAGCGAGCCAGCATTATATGAAGAAATCCGGCTTCGCCGGAGACATTTTTCTATCGAAAAATTTACAAATTTATTATGCTGTCAAACAAAAATACAAAAATATTCTGGCTCGCTACGGCTCACCAGTAAAAAAATTACACCTGGATGGGGATAAACGTCTTAAAACAGTAGGCTAAATGAGGCCAAATGGATACAAGCCAGAGAAAGATAGCAAAGGACAACAAAAACAGGTCACCTCCCTTAATAGGATGCAAACTATCACATTTCATCCACGTTACTCTCAGACTTTCTTCTATTCAACTGCTGAGCTCTGGAACTCTCTCCCAGAATCAGTCTTTCCCTCTTCCTATGGCTTAAATTGCTTCAAATCCGTGTGTCCAGGCATTTTGGCTCGAACGTGCCTTGATTTTGGCCGTCACTCTTTCGACTCTGGGGAAGGCACTCTATGCAGGCAGTTCTGCTTTTTGCCTCCCTCATTCACATAGAAAAAAACAATATATATATATACAACAAAAACCTATGCATGAGGTAGGAAAGTGTCAAGTAATGTAACCAGGGAGACTTTAAAAGTGGCGGTGGAAAATGAAATTGCATGAGAATGAGAAAATTGGATGGGGGTAAGGGTGGGGTAAAAGTGCCTCGTATTCTGCCATTGAAGTGGTTGACTGGAGTGGTGGTGGTGGAGGTGGTGGTGGTGGAGTGGGTGGTGGTGGTGGTGGAGGAGGAGGAGGAGGTGGTGGAGTGGGTGGTGTGGGTGGAGGAGGAGGAGGGGGAGTAGGTGGAAGAGGTGGAGGAGGAGACAGGGAGAGAGTGAGTGTGTAGAGAGATAGAGGGAGTGTGAGTATTCAAGAGAATAAAAGATAATGAGAGAGAGAGAGAGAGAGAGAGAGAGAGAGAGAGAGAGAGAGAGAGAGAGGGGGGGGGGAGCGAGAGAGCAAGAGAGAGAGAGACTTTAGTAGTGACGAAATGTATTATTAAGAATGCATGAAGGTTTGCTGTAGGACTAGAAGAAAACAAATATCTTAGGTTGAGAAGGGTGGTGGAAGTTCTTCAGGATAATCAGTGTAATGCAGATTAAGGGGAGATGGGCCCGTTTTTCTGGTCCCCTTTCTTGCTCATGCTTATCCCCATTAGTTTAGATATTTTAAGACTTTAAGACATGCAGTTTATCTCGATTTCTTGTGATTAAACTGTAAAGTATACGACTACACTAAGTGCTTACATAGTATAGAAGTCATGAGAATGTTGATATGCAGCAGATAATGATGCCTACATTCATGATGATAAGCTGATCAATTATCATAACAAAAAGGCGCAGAAATACCTACTGATTTTGAAATATAAACACAGACATAGAGGGAGAGGTGCACCGAGGGAGAGGTGCACCGAGGGAGAGGTGCACCGAGGGAGAGGTGGAAGGATGGAGTGAGGAAGTATATGGATGAAGGCGGTGCTGGGTGGGAGGAGGGGCGTCGATTGACTGGGGACAGAGGTGCATGGGGGCGGTTCGTTCGTGGTCACCCCTTCGGGGATCACGGTGTCAGGCAATAGATAGATAGATAGATAGACACATTATTTGTTAGCATAGGTGACATAAAAATATAATAAACATCAGTATGCATAAACTATAATATGCGTCAGTTACGGGAATTTCGACATGCTGCTTAAAAAAAAGAAAAAAGAAATAAAATGGAGTGGAAGAGTTGGGAGCTCCTCGACGTCGCCAATTTCCCACAAGGCACCGCGGTAAACAAAGCATCCAGCGCCTCTGTCGGCCAATTCAGGCATTTGTTGATAGGGAGAATTGCGAAAGAAGGAGCATTATAAAAACTACGTCGAAATATCCATTATTTTACAGTGTGTGTGCGTGTGTGTGTTTGTGAGTGTGAGTGTGGTGTGTGTGTGTGAGAGTCAGTGTGTGTGTGTGTGTGAGTGTGTGTGTGTGAGTGTGTGTGTGTGTGTGTGTGTGAGTGCGTGTGTGTGTAATATGCAAACCCAGTAAATATTGCATTATATTGAAGAGAACTCCAGGATACGAAGAAAACTCGATCTTCTGATAAAGTTAACTAAAAAAGGTGGTAAGGAAAGTTTTGGAGAGGAGACCCAGCCAGCTTGAAAGGTGAGGTAACGGGAGAAGGAAGTGAGAGAGAGAGAGAGAGAGAGAGAGAGAGAGAGAGAGAGAGAGAGAGAGAGAGAGAGAGAGAGAGAGAGAGAGAGAATCCAGCCACCAAAGAAGGAAGGAAGTTAGCGAACTGTTTACCGTCCTATGTTTTGGGGGGGATTTTCTCTCACAAAACAGGCACCCAAACATCATTTCTATTTGGACATTCATAGATTCATTTAGTTCCTGTCAGTGTCTATATTCATCACCTATTTTGGTTATATGTAATAGAAACATTAGACAATAAGTGGACTATTTCTATTTTGACATTTATAGATTCATAGTTTCTATCAGGGAATAGTTAGACAAGGCATCGAACTGTTTCTATTTTGATATTTATAGATTCATATAGTTCCTGTCAATATCTATATTCATCACCTGGTTTGCTTATATATATATATATATATTTTAGGATAGATAGCCAATGCGTGAACTATTATTATTTTGACATTTATAGATTCATAGTTACTTATATATCATTTGTTTTTTCTCAGTGTACGTTCTTAAACAAAATTATGGGTATAAAAAGTGATAAGTAAAGTGACAATAATAATCTCGGACCCATATAAAGGTATATAAGTGGTAATAAACCCATTTCATAAAAGAAGAGCAAAGTAAATCACATTCAATATACTCAATGATCTTATATACCCTCTTCATAGTATTGTTCCCATTGTTTTTATTTTTGCATTATATATATATATATATATATATGTAAATACTATATATATATATATATATATATATATATATATATATATATATATATATATATATATATATATATATATATATATATATATATATATATATATATATATATATATATATATATATATATATATATATATATATATATATATATATATATATATACAGTATTTACTATTAGAGGTACATAAAAGTAATAGAAGATAAGAAGAAGGTATATTTGCTCTGTGTATTGATGCTTGCTCACCCATCCAACGTTTGGGTCTGATTGGCTTCAAGAGGGAGTCACTCGAGCGTGTTTCCCGGGCAATTTCTACCAGCAATTGTAGTCTGGCAGGCTTAATATTTCAGTTATATCAGAAATCTGCCACCTAACACAGTCTACCTTCAGTATAGTGTCCGATTCCAATGTCAAAAAGCCTCAAAATATGAAGACAAAAAACTTGCCCATCGAAAATTGAGGGAAAAAGCGCTCGTGTGACACCGGCTTAGATTGGCTTCAAGAGGGAGTTACTCGGGCGTGTTTTCCGACAATTACACTCTACCGCCAACTATGGTCGGTCCATCTCATCGGAAGTAAACATCCAGAGTCATTCTTGCATCCATGAAATTAACATGTACAGTCTAAGGCATAAATACGGGCCCAACATTAACCCTCGAACAAACAAGCCTCCAGAATGTAAACAATAGGACAAGAATTAAGGGGAGGTTTTTAGTTTGTTTCCTACTCCTCCAGCAATCTTAAAATGTCATCCCCTTGAGCCACTTTCAAGATAAATTTGTACATTTTTCGGTAGAAAAATGTCCCGGCCATAGGCCGGTTACTCTTAAATTACAGGCTCGCTATCGCTCGCCAGGATAAAATCGACACCTAAATGGCACGAAAGGTCTTAAAATTGACAGAATGGGGCGGAAATTCTTAGAATCACCAAACTAATGGGGCAAACGTCTTAAAATCTCAAAAGCAATGGGGCTAGACATGAGGGAGAAAGGAGTCAAGAAAACAATCCCTCAAGTGGAAATCTCCCCTTAATGGGAGGATTGGATTAAGGGAGCTCAGACGGTATTGTGCAGCATAATTTACTGGTTCGGCTCAATGGTTTAAGGAAGGGGTTTAGTTTGTTCTCTAGACCTTTATCAAGCTTTAAAAACACCCACAAGACCCACCTTCGATATAAATTGGTACATTTTTCGGTAGAAAAATGGTCCCGGCCGAAGGCCGATTTATCTTCAAATACAGGCTCGCTATCGCTCGCCAGGAAAAAAATCGACACCTGAATGGCACGAAAGGTCTTAATATTGGCAAAGAAATGGGGCAAAAGGTCTGAAAATCGCCAAACGAATGGGGCAAATGTCTCGAAATCTCATGACTAATAGGGCTAAACATGAGGGAGAAGGAGGTCCCGACAAAGCAAGTGCCTCCCCCTTAAAAGCACATTATCTCGCCTCCGACCAAATCCGGGCTTAAATTTTGGAGCTTGGGGTATAAAGCTATTTAATTAATTTGAATATGTTTCGCTTAAAAGATTTTATTTTATTTACTTATATATATGTTTATTTTAGCCTCCTTCTTAGACCTCCATCATGCTTAAAATATACTCTCAAAATCATCATTCGAGATCAATTTGTGCATTTTTCGGTAGAAGTATGCCTCGGCCAAAACTCCTCCAAAATTACAGGCTAGCCAGGAAAACGTCGACATTTAAAGTTATACAAATGGTCTTATAATCGCCAAACTAATGGGGCTAATGTCTTAGAATGCCAACACTAATGGGGCTAAACATAAAGCACCTTACCTGGCCTCCAACCAAAAATCCGGGCATAACATTTTGAGCTGTAGTATCAAAACATAACTTCTAAATATGCTTCGCTGATTTTTTTTTTTTTTTTTTTTCCATGACATTTATGGATCCTCTAGATTGTTTGTGGTGTTTGGTTAAGGGGAGATTTCCACCTGGAGGATTTTTTTCTGTGAACCTCTTTCTCCCTCATGTTTAGCCCCATTGCTTTTGAGATTTTAAGACGTTCGCCCTAGTATGTTTGACATTTTAAGACATTTTGCCCCATTTCTGTCAATTTTAAGACCTTTCGTGCCATTAAGGTGTCGATTTTGTCCTGGCGAGCGATAGCGAGCCTGTAATTTAAGAGCAACCGGCCTCTGGCCGGGACATTTTTCTACCGAAAAATGTACAAATTTATCTTGAGGAGGGTGTGTCTAGGGGGTATAATTTTAAGCTTGATGTAGGTCTAGGGAACAAACTAAATACCTCCCCTTAAATGTTGTGTTTTATTGTGTATGTGCCTGAATAGCCATGGTAGCACAAACGGTCAGCATTACCATATTCTTTTGTTGCAGGAGGCCAAGTTTGACATGCAAGTTTGGTGGATTTAAGGGGAGATTTCCACTTGAGGGATTTTTTTTTCTTGACTCCTTTCTCCCTCATGTTTAGCCCCATTGTTTTTTCTAATTTTAAGATGTTTGCCCCATTATTTTGACGATTTTAAGAACTTTCAACCTATTTCTGTCAATTTTAAGACCTTTCGTGCCATTTAAGTGTCGATTTTATCCTGGCGAGCGATAGCGAGCCTGTAATTTAAGAGGACCACATTTTTCTACCGAAAAATGTACAAATTTATCTTGAAAGGGGCTCAAGGGAGTGTAATCTTAAGCCTGAAGGATATCTAGGGACCAAACTAAAAACCTCCCCTTAAGCAACTGCAGCCAAACTTAAGCCGGGGACTAATGGAGTCACTGTCGTTATAAACTTGTACAAGAGTGGGAACGAGACCGAGTAAAAGTTTAAATACATATATATATATATATATATATATATATATATATTTTTTTTTTTTTTTTTTTTTTTTTTTCGTATGCGTTGAGAATAGGCGTAGTCACATCTCCTACAAAACTACAACAGTTGGAATACTGCCACATATCATACACACAGTCGGTCATATTGCCTACACGAAAACTGACTACCCAACATATCTCCTAAGCCAAACGGTCCATCCGGCGTAACTCCTACAGTTATACGGTCATATTATCTCCTACAATTCTGATAATACAAGAGCAGTGCTCATCAATGCGATCACGTGGCAGTATGCAGGGAAGAATACAAAACCTAACCTAACCTATTCTATTCTATTCTATATACTCAGGCCCAATCCCCACTGTTCCTATTTTTCCCTCTTTTCCTCTTTTTTTCTTTTTTTTTTTGGGGGGGGGGGGCAGATTCAAGACAGAGCCAGAATAGGGACAACACAACATAAAACAATGAACAAACCTAACGTAAAAAAAACCCTAACCTAACCTAACGTAGATTTTTGAGTGTAGGAGATATGCTGTATAATAAGTATAGGAAGTGTAGGAAATGTGACCGAATAGATTTGTGTGTGTAGGAGATATGCTGTATCTTGTGTAGGAAGTATGTCACTACTCTAACAAAGGTTGTAGATAATGTGGCGTAGGAAATCTGGCGCACCCCTGTTGAGAACGTAGGCTAATGAGTGATCACCTGTGTTGTTGTTGGTGTTGTCCTTTGAGATCGTTAATATTGGGCTATGAATAGGGCTGTTTTGTTTTTATTCGCCGTGTTTATTTACATGCCGAGCGATACGTTTAGTACGTGTTCCATTTATGATAACATGATAAACACCAATAAAACACTATATTCCTAGAAAAGTGAACACACACACACACACACACACACACACACACACACACACACACACACACCCACACACACACACACACACACACACACACCCACACAGATGAGGTAATCAAAGATGCGAAACGAAACTTCAGTGATGCTAACAACACAAACCGAGAAAAGTTTAAATAGTCTCCCGGGTAATTTTTCAGGGAACCGATATGAACGGGTGAGAAAGGTCTAGTGTTGCCAGTTTAGCTACTTTTCCGCTAGATCTGGAGGTATTTACTTCGTTCTAGAGGCAGATTTGTACAGCTAGCGACGTGAGATCTAGCGATATTCTGTAGATTTGTGCCATTTTAGTGAGATGTTCTGGAGATTGTGGCATTATTCTAACGACATTATGGAGATTTGAGCCATCTTAGAGCGATATTTTAGAGATTGTTGCATTATTCTAGCGATGTTCGGCTATTATTTACTATCTAGCGGACTTGATTTGGTAACCATGCCTGAGTAAGTTCCAGGTAATTTTTCCGGGAACCGATATGAACGGGCGAGAAAGGTCTGCAGCAGCCCAGCCAGACTAACCCAGTCAGTGTATGTTAGACAGTGGTGAGGGGAGGTGCGGTCGCTCCCGTCCTCTTACACGCCGCTCTGTCTCCTCTTCCCCTCTTGCCTCCTTCGCGATATTTTCAACCTGGAAAAAAATAGATGATCTTTATATTTATTGAACGTATGGTAGTTTAATGAATTATATACGTGTTTCTTGGGACGAGATGTTGGAAACGAGCTTAAGTGAAGATATTGAGAAACTAACTTAATGTAATATCTGTCGAATTTGCTACACCAATTACAACGGTGAGTACAATACTACTACAAGATACAGTATATATATTTAGTTATAAAAAGAGGGTAATTATAGGGAATAGGCTCGCACCCTTATTTTTCATGTGTTTGTCCTCCAGATTTTGAGAAATTAGTGTTTTCGTGGTTTGGGATAACAGAGGACATCCGAGGGAGCTCTTACAATGATTGGACTTCCCGTTTTTTTTTTTTTTTTCTCAGTAATATCGGGTTTTATAAAAGTTATCAAAATGATTCTCTCACAGTGGATTATTAGCCTATACATGAGGACAGTATTCCATCAACCTACATTGTCCCTAATACCTTATAAGGTCAATATTTACGAGTCGCACCACAGCTGGGATCTCATTTCTAATGGTAGTTTTGGGTTCCTATCAGTCTATGCTTCATTGCTATATACTTTTTATCCACCGGAATTTTTGTTTTTTTCTTGGCTTAATTTATTTTTTTAGCATTAACCTAACCAAAAAACCTAACCTAACCTAACTTAACCTAATAGCCCCCAAATACATTTAGGTTAGGTTAGGTTAGGTTTTTTGGTTAGGTTAATGCAAAAAAAAAAAACACACACACAAAAAACAAACACACACACACACACACACACACAAGAAAAACAAAATTCCCGTGGATAAAAAGTATATAGCAATGAAGCTTAGAATGATAGGAACCCAAAACTACCATTAGAAATGAGATCCCAGCTGTGGTGCGACTCGTAAATATTGACCCATTATAATAAGGCGTCGAGCCTTTTCTGAATAATTATCATAATTAATAACTAAGAATATAGGTTCCATGATTATTAAGGGGAGGTATTTAGTTTCTTCCCTAGAACTCCATCAAGCTTAAAATTACACCCCCTAGACCCCCTTTCAAGATTAATTTGTACATTTTTCGGTAGAAAAATTTCCCGGCCGAAGGCCGGCTCCTCTCAAATTACAGGCTCGCTATCGCTCGCCAGGAAAAAATCGACACCTAAATGGCACGAAAGTTCTTAAAATTGACAGAAATGGGGTGAAAGTTCTTAAAATCGCCAAACTAAAGAGGGCGAGCGTCTTAAAATCTAAAAAGCAATGGGGCTAAACATGAGAGAGAAAGGGGTCCAGAAAAAAATCCCTCAAGTGGAAATCTCCCCTTAAGCTTTGTTCTCCATTCACTGCACGACAAATCCTGATACAATGTGAACCCTCGAATCTGGCCATTATTTCTTGACCTCGTGACCTAGATGTGTGTGTGTATTTTGTGTTTTGGCTGTGTTTGTTCGCTGTTTTGTCTTGTGTTTTGTGTTTTCCTGGTCTTGCTCTGTCTTGAGTCGGCCACCCCCAAGAAAGAAAAAAATAAATAATAATAATAATAATGAAATAGAGGCAAATAAAAATAAAAAATAGGAAAATAGATAGAAATAGATAGATAGATATTTCCATTTTGGGGTTTCAATAGTTGGAGTCTGAAAGAGCTACAGTTTGTGTTCCAGCATGTACAGTCGCGCTAATAAGTTCTGTTTATCGTCGTGAAGAAGTAAAATTAGTATGAATGAAATTAGTATGAATGAAATTAGTATGAATTAAATTAGTATGAATGAAATTAGTATGAATGAAATTAGTATGAATGAAATTAGTATGAATGAAATTAGTATGAATGAAATTAGTATGAATGAAATTAGTATGAATGAAATTAGTATGAATGAAATTAGTATGAATGAAATTAGTATGGACTATACACAAAATGCGAGTGAATGAAATTAGTATGAATGAAGTTAGTATGAATGAATTATCTATGAAATTAGTACACAAATGCGAGTGTGGTATGAATTAGTATGACTATACACAAATTAGTATGAATGAAATTAGTATGGACTATACACAAATTAGTACGAATGGTTTCTTATAATTATCTATGGACTATACACAAATGCGAGTGTGGTTTCTTATAATTATCTACCACTATAACTCAATTTTTTTTCCAGCTGATCGTAAATTGAATTTCTTATTAGCTGATTTCTCGACACTTAATGGAAATATATGGAACTACTATGGCTGTGTGTCATATTAAGGGCAGGGTTTTAGTTTGTTCCCTAGACTTCCATCAAGCTTAAACTTACTCCCCCTTGACCCCCTTTCAAGATAAATTTGTACATTTTTCGGTAGAAAAATGTCCCGACCGAAGGTCGGTGCCCCTTAAATTACAGGCTCGCTATCGCTCGCCAGGATAAAATCGACACCTAAATGGCACGAATGGTCTTAAAATTGACAGAAAGGGGGCGAGGGTTCTTAAAATCGTCAAAATAATGGGGCAAAACGTCTTAACCTTAGGAAAACAAGGGGGCTAAACATGAGGGAGAAAGGAGTCAAGAAAAAAAAACAAGAATCTCTCAAGTGGATATTATCTCCCCTTAAGGCCAAGTTTTCAGAATAACCCTCATCTTTCGCCACAAAAAATTCTACCTTGTGGCCGAGTAACCCCCAGGGATAGAAACATGACAATTTACCCTCAGCTGGAAACAAAATAGACTCTAGGCCGGATGAGTTAAGGGGAGGTCTCCACTTGAGGGATTTTTTTTTTCTTGACCCCTTTCTCCCTCATGGTTTCCAGCCCCATTGCTTTTGAGATTTTAAGACGTTGGCCCTATTAGTTTGCTAATTTTAAGAATGTCCGCCCCATTCTGTCAATTTTAAGACCTTTCGTGCAATTTAGGTGTCGATTTTATCCTGGCGAGCGATAGCGAGCCTGTAATTTAAGACATTTTTCTACCGAAAAATGTACAAATTTATCTTGAAAGGGACTCAAGGGGGTGACATTTTAAGATTGCTGGAGGAGTAGGAAACAAACTAGAAACCTCCCCTTAACCACGGCATAAGAAACTAGACACCTATAATTCAGTCATCCACATTATATTTCCATGTATAAGATCACAGAGAGGAACAGAACTTATTTGGGAAAATGTACAGTACTTGCGTGTGTGATTGCGTGTGTGCTGGAGTGTGTGATTGCGTGTGTGTTTGCATGTTTGTGCTTGCGTGTGTGTTGGAGTGTGTGCTTGCGTGTGTGTTGGAGTGTGTGATTGCGTGTGTGTTTGCATGTTTGTGCTTGCGTGTGTGAATGCGTGTGTGTTTGCATGTGTGTGCTTGCGTGTGTAATTGCGTGTGTGTTTGCATGTTTGTGCTTGCGAGAGTGCTTGCGTGTGTGCGTTGGCCTTCTGTAAATATATGCATGCTGCGAATACATACAGTATATGCTCATGTGTGTGTGGGTGTGTGTGTGTGTGTGTGCATGTTTGTGCATATCTTATACGCTGCGGATGTGAGCGCGCATATTCATATTTAAATATGTGTATGCATATTCATATTTAAATATGTGTATGCATAAGTGTATGCATATTGTGTGAGCAGATGTTTTCAAGAACGAGAGAAAGAGAGAGAGAGAGAGAGGGTGAGAGAAAGAGAGAGAGAGTGTGAGTGAGAGAAAGAGAGAGAGTGAGAGAGAGAGAGAGAGAGAGAGAGAGAGAGAGAGAGAGAGAGAGAGAAAGTGAGAATTACATAGAGATAAGTAGAGTGACACAGAGAGAGAGAGAGAGAGAGAGACACAGACTGAGAGAGAGAGTGAGAGTGAGAGAGAGTAAGAGAGAGAAGAGAGAAGAGAGAGAGAGAGAGAGAGAGAGAGAGAGAGAGAGAGAGAGAGAGAGAGAGAGAGAGAGAGAGAGAGAGAGAGAGACTCTTCCCAAATGGTAGAAATAATAACTGGATTGCTCTAGTCGTTTGAGAGTTGTAGAGGATAATGTTCAAGAGTGTTGGCTTACTTACTTGAAACAGGGTATAGGACGGATGGGAAGGCTAAACAAACCCCCTGCCCGAAACAGGGTATAGGACGGATGGGAAGGCTAAACAATTAAGGGTAGGTTTTTAGTTTGGTCTCTAGATATCCATCAAGCTTAAGATATACACCCCCCTTGAGCCCCTTTCAAGATATATTTGTACATTTTTCGGTAGAAAAATGTCCCGGCTGAAAGCCGGTTCCTTTTAAATTACAGGCTCGCTATCGCTCGCCAGGATAAAATCGACACCTAAATAGCACGAAAGGTCTTAAAATTGACAGAAATGGGTCGAAGGTTCTTAAAATCGTCAAAATAATGGGGCGAACGTCTTAAAATTAGAAAAGCAATGGGGCTAAACATGAGGGAGAAAGGAATCAAGAAAAAAATCCCTCAAGTGGAAATCTCCCCTTAAACCCCCTGCCCGAACTCAGGGGATATTAATTACGCCATCCCTGAAAGCCAATACCAAGTTGAGTTATGTTGACTTTTATTGGCTTTTAATTACAGTGGCGAATGCGCCTCAGCATCTTCTCCCCACTTTAAATGTGTTTGATCCTAGGGGGGTCTTTTTCGATCTCCCCTGTTTCGCTCCATTAGTTTGGATTTTTTAAGACGTTTGACACTATTAGGATGGCGATAATAACACGCTTCACTGCCAAACTTACGTGATAAAGCCATAGCATGCCTATCTTCTGATCTATACATTATTTGCGATTGAGGCAGAGAAAATCTTGTTACTTTCAATGCTTCCAAACCCCAATTTCTCCAATTATCTACCGGAAACGAACTTCCACAAGAATATAGCTTATATTTCCACACTACACAAATGAACCCTTCATCTTCTCTCAGTATTCCTGATGTTTCTTTTTCTTCTGAATTTTCTTGGAGAGATCATAATTATTACCACTCTTGCTAAAAACAGCTTCCCAGAAGTTAGGTGTGCTCAACCGTCTCCGTGGTTCTTCACCCCCGCACAGCTTCTTGCTCTGTATAGGGGCACAGTGCGCGCCAATGTATGGATTATTGTTCGCATGTGTGGGGAGATTCCACCCATAACGCACTTCTCGAAAGGGTAGAGTCAGACGCATTTTGTCTCATCAACTCGCCTCCTTTTACTAGTTCCCTACAATCTCTCTCTACACGCCGCAATGATGCATCTATCTCACTCTTCTATCGCTATTACAATAATCAGTGTTCTGAAGAGCTTTCTCAGTGTATACCTCATCCCTTACGGAGAGTCGGGGGCACCTGCCTTTCAACACCCTTCCACCCCTATTCCTTCCAACTCTAACCCAAGACTGAACCGATTTTTCCAGTCCTTCTACTCAACAAGTAAGCTTTTGAACTCTCCCTCAATCTGTCATTCCCACATCCTACGACTTAAACTGCTTTAAGTTCTGTATGTCCAGACATTTTTACTCTAACGTACCTTGAATTGGACTCTTTCACCTTTTGGGGAGCACTTGTTACAGGCAGCTCTGCCTTTTGTTTTCTTCATTCACATAGGAAAACAAAATCAAGTGTCGCAGTTTTCTGGGCGAGTGATAGGGAGTCTGTAACTTAAAAGAAATTGGCCTTCGGCCAGCATATTTTTATATCGAAAAATGTACAAATTTACCTTGATAGGAAGTCTTGGAAGGAGTGTTTGTTAGCCAAGGGGAACAACTGATATACCGGTACATTCCTCGAAAATGGCAAACACCTGCAATAATAACTAAAGAAAAATGTCATAATAACCCCCAAGTCGTCGCAGCAGCTGGTGTTAAGCAGAGCGCAGCATATACCCCACCTTCATAATACCTGGCCGGCTTTTCAATTAGTTCTCCGGAAGTCAATATTTGTCCGAGTAAACTGCGACTGTTTGACTCAAGCACGACCCTTAGAACTCCTGTGAACCACCGGGGATATAATTATATAAACACCTTGATGAATTTTAAATATATTAAATTTGTTTATGTGTGACCAGGCCGGGCTTCGAACCCGGGCCTGTTGCGTGGCAGATCAACACCAAACCGACTAGACCACCGAGGAGCTAAATGTAAAGCCGTTCACACGTATCTTCTATACCGTGTTCCGAATAAGTAGGCCAAAACAATTGAACATTAACCCTCTCCGGCATATGACGCAATTTTGAGCCTATTAGGGATACTTTAAAGCCTTTAAGGGGAGGTTTTTACTGTGTTCCTTATATTTCCATCAAGCTTACGATTACACCCCCTTAGACCCCCTTTCAAGATAAATTTGTACATTTTTCGGTAGAAAAATGTCTCGGCCGAAGGCCGGTTCCTCTTAAATTACAGGCTCGCTATCGCTCGCCAGGGAAAAATCGACACCTAATTGGCACGAAAGATCTTAAAATTGACAGAAATGGGGCGAAAGTTCTTAAGATCGCCAAAATAATGAGGCGAAAGTCTTAAAATCTCAAAAGCAATGGGGCTAAACATGAGGGAGAACGGGATCCAGAAAACAATCCCTCAAGTGGAAATCTCCCCTTAACCTCTAGAATAACTCACAAACGACCAGAGTAAGAGAGCTATTAATATGTGTAACCATTTGCTCTGGCCCCTTTTTAGTTATAGAGAGGATATGATTCACACGACCCACTTATAGTCTATTCAGTGTGAGTAGGCTAGACGTCGTGACTTTAACCTCTTGTAGCTTCAAAAGGGGCTGGAGCAAATGGGGGTACGTACATTTCCACACAGATTTCCTAGTCGTTTTTATATTATTTTCGCGTGGTAGAATTTTTGAACGTTTGTAGACATTCGTGTTGAAGAATAATAGGTTCCAGATGTTACAATGTTTGGCTTCCTAATAATGGAGAGACTTGGATTCTTTGAGATATCTGTTACTGGACTAAATAAATTAATAAAGAGAGAGAGAGAGAGAGAGAGAGAGAGAGAGAGAGAGAGAGAGAGAGAGAGAGAGAGAGAGAGAGAGAGAGAGAGAGAGAGAGAGAGAGAGAGAGAGAGAGAGAGAGAGAGAGAGATAACACATATGACTAGGCTATAGAGCATCATCTGGCAATGATTATCAAATTATAGCTTTGAAGCCAAAATTAACTCTTAATGGAAACTCTCTCTCTCTCTCTCTCTCTCTCTCTCTCTCTCTCACTCTCTCTCTCTCTCTCTCTCTCTCTCTCTCTCTCTCTCTCTCTCTGTAGCCAATTCTCAACAGGATTGCTCAAAATTATTGGACGGATTTAGATGAAATGTATCGAGCACCTTCATTTGGTATAAGTAACACCCCGTTCTTAAGGGGAGATTTCCACTTGAGGGATTTTTTTCTTGACCCCTTTCTCCCTCATGGTTAGCCCCATTGCTTTTGATATTATAAGACGTTCGCCCCATTAGTTTGGCGACTTTAAGAACTTTCGCCCCATTTCTGTAAATTTTAAGACTTTTCGTGCCATTTAGGTGTCGATTTTTTCCTGGCGAGCGATAGCGAGCCTGTAATTTAAGAGGAACCGGCATTCGGCCGGGAAATGTTTCTACCGAAAAATGTACAAATTTATCTTGAAAGGGGGTCAAGGGGGTAGTAATTTTAAGCTTGATGGAAGTCTAGGGAAACAACTAAAAACCTCCCCTTAACATTAGTCATCCATTACAGACCCCAATGTACTTGAATAAACTAATGAAAGCATATAGTCCTCCAGGGATTCGAACTCGGGACACCACCAACACAGAATAGACAAATATACCTTCTGTCACACATCTGATACACTTCTCGATATAACCCGGCCATAGAACATGACGATGAATATTTCTTTAGCCAACCATCACAATACTAAAAAAAAAAAAAAAAAAAAAAAAAAAAAAAAAAGTGCTCACCGTCATTGCTCTCTACTTAACAGTCTATACCGTACCGGTTCTTTGGTGTTGACGTGCCTATATTAAGAGGGTAGTGCTTGTTGTTTTGGTCTATGTATTTATATATATATTTATATTTTTTTGAGTTTCCTCGCTATACCACCATCAAGCTTAAAAAACACCCCCTAGACCCCCTTTCAAGATAAATTTGTACATTTTTCAGTAGAATTTCCTCTTAAATTACAGGCTCGCTGTAGCTCGCCAGGATAAAATCGACACCTAAATGGCACGAAAGGTCTTAATATGGGGTGAAAGTTCTTTAAATCGCTAAACTAATGGTGCAAACATTTTATAATATCAAAAGCAATGGGGCTAAACATGAGGGAGAAAGGGGTCAAGAAAAAAATCCCTCAAGTGGAAATCTCCCCTTAAGGTCTCAAAACTAATATGTTAAACATGAGGAAGAAGGAGAGCCATGAGAACCTTGTGAGCCTATTCTAAAAATAAAACTTACGCATTGGTGAGCCTCGCCTGGTTGACAATACGCCCAGTCCAGTATGGCCAGCCTCCGTTAGCTGTGTAAGCAACCCGAGGCAGGGCTAATGATAATGGCTGTGTTGGCTGCGGCTATTATAGTCTATTCTCGCTCTAAGTAGGCGAGAAATCATGACCTCTATCCTCTGTAACTCGAAAAGGGCTAGAGGAAATGGGCTGTACATTTCCACATCTATTCCTTCGCTGACTCTTCCGAAATCTTAACTCGATTACTCTAGTCGTTTTTGAGTTACAGAGGTTAGAGGTCATGATTTCTCGCCTACTTAAAGTGAATAGATTTTAACGATATTTAACAGAATTTACAGCTAAAATATGGTCGTAGTAAATTTATAAATACTGTACATAAAACCCAATTCAACATACCATTTATCCATCAGAAACTTACATTATCATAGCGTTTCTGTTTAATATCGATGTTCACGGCTCCAACTTCCTTATAGCCTGAAACTCGCAAGTGGTCAATTGTATAAGTAAATGATAACATGTCAATGCAATGTATTTTTCGTTTTTATTTGTTTTCGCTATCGCACGCCAAGACAAAAATCGACACCTGCATGCGGTGAATCATCTTATCTTCGAAACACTAATGGGGTGAAACGTCTTAAAAACTGCAAACTAGTATGAAACCGGTGAGGCCCAACAAGACTTCTCTCGGACCAAATAGGGTTAAGGGGCTATTGGCTGTTTTTTTGTGTCTATTTATTCAGTTATTCATATATTTGTTTAGTTTCCTCGCTAGACCTCCATCAAGCTTTAAGAAACGCCCCTTAGACCCCCCTTCAAGATAATTTTGTACATTTTTCGGTAGAAAAATGTCCCGTTCTTGAAATTACAGGTTCGCTATCGCTCGCCAGGAAAAAAAAGACACCTAAATGGCACGAAAGGTCTTAAAATTGACAACAAAATGAGGCAAAAGGTATAATATCGCCAAACTAATGGGCTAAACGTCTTAAAATGTAAAAACTAATGGGGCTAAACACGAGGGAGAAGGGGGTCTAGCAAAGCGCCCCCACTCCCCCCTTAAGAGGCAGCACCCCTTACCTCCCTAACCAAGGCACAGAACCTTCCCTAGGGGCACCGGGCCTTGAGTTCAAAGGCTTCTGGTATCTCCTGGCTAATATATTGTGTCCTTTACCCTGTGTGTGTTTGTTTGTTTGTTTGTGTGTGTGTGTGTGTGTTTGTTTGTTTGTTTGTGTGTGTGTGTGTGTGTGTGTGTGTGGGTTTGTGTGTGTGTGTGTGTGTTGTATGTGTGTTATTATTGTGTTGTGTATGTGTTGTATGTGTGTTGTGTTGTGCTGTATATATATATATATATATATATATATATAGTTAAGACGTTCGGCCCATTAGTTTGGCGATTTTAAGACCTAACGCCCCATTTGTTTTTCAATGTTTAGACTTTGTGTCATGTGGGTGTCGATTTTAAGCTGGCGAGCGATAGCGAACCTCTAATTTAAGAAAAATCAGCCCTCGGCCGAGAAATTTTTCTATCAAAAAATGTACAAATTTGTCTTGAAGGAGGGTCTTGGGAGTGATTTTGTTAAGCTTGATGGAGGTCTAGGGAGGAAACTAAAACCACCGTAAAAGGATACATAAATGAGCAGATAAATACGCCCTTCCCCCCTTAAACACCCCTTAGGAAATAATTAATCCAGTCCCAGGAAATAAGAGATAGAATGTTTTTAAACGCGAAAGTCTGGTGTGGAGAATAGTGAGCCCCCTGAGTGCAGTAAGTTAGGTAGAAAGTGACCCGCCGTCCAGTAAGGGTACACCGGACCGTCACCCTTCCTCCGTCTGCACCACGATCTTAGGTTTTGAAGTCCTCAGGCTTAATCGAAATTGATTTGGTTCATGATCGTTCATACTTAGCTTAATCGTAATTGTAATCACGGTATTATGTGTGTGTAATAATAATAATAATAATAATAATAATAAACGGTTTATTAAAGAATGGCAGCCTCATGAGCTGAAAATACACATTTTACAATTTAGTGGATGAACATGAGATGTACAGATATGAGGATGGTAAGCTTAGTTTACAAACAAAATAAATAAATACAATAATGATGCATGTGCAGAATACAAATTATCATAAAATAACCATGAGAGTAACCATGAGAGTGTGTGTGTGTGTGTGTGTGTGCGTGTGTGTGTGTGTGTGTGTGTGTGTGTGTGTGTGTGTGTGTTTGTCTGTAATAGTAATACTGCTACTACTACTGCTACTACTACTATTACTATCGGGCGGGTGCCCGACCCCGAAAGGGCGGGTGCCCGACCCCGAAAGGGCGGGTGCCCGACCCCGAAAGGGGTTGAAATAGGGGAGCTATCCCCCCGCCAAAGGCGGCTTTCTAGGGCCTTTCCTAGCTGATGCTGAGAGGATTGGGTTCTAGTCATGTGGTGATGGGCTGGTCTATCAGAGTGAGAACTGAGTGATCTCTGCCATACCCATAGCTTACGCTGACTGTTCCTTTAACTTATATATTTTCTAGATCTCAAGTGACGGCGTCTTTTCCGTGGATTGACCTCCCAATCTACCAAGATTGGAAGCCAAAGTGTCACATTTTTCCCTTGCCCCTCAACTTTCTCTTCAAAATTGCTGAGGGGCACAGGGCCCTGGGTGGGGCTTTGGTTTCCCGGGCGTTTCCGCACCCTCCTCAGCTCCCCACCATGGAGTGGCTTCGGTCACCCAGGCTTTATTGTGGTCGGCAGGGAGGGTTCTGTGGGGGGCGCTCGGTTATGGCCTTGGAATTGCTCGGGGCCTTGGGGCTGTTCGGCCAGGCAGCTTGGGGAACAACAACAACAACAACAACAACTATTACTACTACTACTATTACTATTACTACTACTACTACTACTACTACTACTACTAATAATAATAATGAAAATATTAATCACAATAATAATAATTGTTGATTTATTGTTCACTTGCACCTGTGTTTCTGAACCTCTACAGAGTTTTTCTTAACCTAGGGAGAGTACAATGCTTAAACTACCTTAACTACGAGGTCACATGCAACCTTTGGCGACCATGAGGTGCTGAGTTCCCACCATAGTACATACGCATATGCACTGGTGAGAAGTACGTGTAGGCTAACATAAGATGATAGTTGAGCAGCTTAGCTACGGAGGAACCACAATACAATTATCTCCATCGTGATAGCTGTTCAAACCTTTAGGATTTTGAGGATGTTAACCCTCGACTTTGTGGTCAGCACCTAGCGTCTTAGACCACTCGGCTAACCCGACCCGCTCACGTGTGTGTGTGTACTTACTTACTCTAGTTGTATTGCGGGAGTGAGCATGCTCGTTATTTCCCGCCTCCTATATGTGTAGGTGTTATATGTATCGTTGGAAATGGCTGTGGATGTGTGTGTAGTCTGTATTTTTAGCCAATTGGCGACATCGGAAACGAAGGCTTTGGGTGGATCTGTATGGTACCATTCTCACTATAGACGGTACCGTCTCGCCCGAAGGCTTAGGTAGCCATCAGCTTAGGTGAACCATATGATACACATCTCGCCTTGTACCATTTTTGCCAACCCCAGATGGGACGTCACAACGTCGTCCACTTATTCAAGGTACCTATTTACAGCTAGGTGAACTGAGGCTAACACATGAAAGGAGACGAGCCCAATTTGTCTCCGCCCGGCCGGGGATTGAACCCCCGACCCCTCGTGTGTGAGACGAGAGCTCTACCTACTAGGCTACGGGCTGTGTGTGTGTGTGTGTGCGTGCGTGCGTGCGTGCGTGCGTGCTTGTGTGTGTGTGTGTGTGTGTATGCGTGCGCGTGCGTGAGTGCGTGCGTTAATTTAAGCTCAACATGTATAGAACAAATTAATGGATTTTGAAGAAATGTGGCCAGTACTTTTATTTGGTACGCTAATGGATATCATTTACATTTAGATAACCCTGAATATCGCGCACCTCCCCCATTGCAGTCCCTGGCAATTCTACTCTCACAACAATTTAATCTTGCACCAAATTCTACACACAATTGGCAGGGTATACATCCCGCTCGCCTGCACATGCGTCCACTGTTAAATTCATGTCAGGTTTACAAAAAAAAAAAAAAAAAAAAAAAAAAAAATATATATATATATATATATATATATATATATACTGTATATATATATATATATATTATCGAACAAGCAAACACACTCTGCCATGTATCTTATTTTGTCCTACATTTTACTCGCTAAGACATTGAAGTAAGATCATATTCAGCAGCATAAGAATAGATTATATCTATGAATTATGAGCTCCTGCAAACCATATGCCGGCGATAGAGTTGAGGGCAAGTTGGGGTGGGGGGGGGGGGGATAATAGGGGAGATTGTCACAGTTAGAGGGGGTGGGGAGGGGCGAGAGATAAGAGAGAGAGAGAGAGGGAGGGAGATGATCAAGAGACATTGCAGACTGGAGCACTATTGGGAACTCCTAAAGGGAACCAGACCGGGTGGATCATCTTGAATGCTGCTAGATCAATTCATTTTCATCACGAGGGGGAGAGAGGGAGAGAGGGAGGGGGAGGGGGGAGAGAGAGAGAGAGAGAGAGAGAGAGAGAGGGGGGATAGTGAGATAGAGAGAGGGAGGGGGATAGTGAGTGAGAGAGAGAGAGAGAGAGAGAGATATGGATATTGAGAGAGAGAGGGAGGGGATTAGTGAGTGAGTGTGTGTAAAATTGTGTGTGAGAGAGAGAGAATACTTATTATACCTCTGTACAATTATCTATCTATCTATCTATCTATCTATCTATCTAACTGTACATATATACATAGGAAATGTTGATCTAGAATCTGATAGTGATGACATTCTCGACTTCACAAAAAATGAACTAAAAGTTGAGGCCATTAAATGCATCGTTAGAATCTTTACAAGCTAAAAAAGATTGGAAGTCTTTCAAACTGACAGTCACACTAGAAGATAGGGAACAATTACTTCAACCGGAATGCTGGCCAAAACATGTTAATGTGAGAAAGTTTTATATGACTAAATCAAAGACTTCTGTATAAATTGTAGTTAATTTCAAAATATGGTTAGTATTGCTTCTTATAATTGTAACTCTGTAAGAAATAATATAGAAACAGTACGCAAGTTAACCTTAGAATATGATATGATTTTATTACAAGAATTAATGTTGCTCAAGGATGATATTCCCTTTATGAACACTATAAACGAATCTTTTGACTGCATAGCCAGCGTTGAAGACCGAACTAATGAGGGAATAATAGAGGGTAGGCCGTCGAAAGGGGTGGCGATAATGTGGAACAAAAAATTAAGTAATAAGATTGAGTCAGTGTTTTGTGATGACAGAATTGTAGGTGTAACATTGAAGACAAAAATACGAACATATTTAATTATTAATGTGTATCTGCCTTGCGATAAACAGAATGATGATAGCATAGATGAATATAGACAGTCACTTGCTGTTTTAGAAAATTTCATTGATGAACAAAATATTAACAATATTATTATTAGTGGTGATTTTAATGCAAATTACTGTAAAGGCAGATTCTGGGAAGAGCTATTGAACCTAATTGATAATAAAAGCCTATGTGTTATTGATGAAGTGTTACCGGACGAAACTTTTACTTATTTGTCTCCTGGTAATAACTCTACTAGTTGGTTAGATCATGTGATAGCTTCGGATAATATGAACACTTATATTACTGACATTAATGTACGATATGACCTGGCATTATTTGATCATTTTCCATTAGTTTTTAAAATTAATATTAATTTAGACAATATAAAAATTATTCCTGAATCTAAGTTTTCTAGCTTCATAAACTGGAAGTTATTTACATCAAATGATGTTGTTACAAACTATAAAGACAACATGAGTGAGACTATTGTACAGTCTGATTTAATGAACTTTAGTTGTTTAGATTGTTGTACATACAAATGTGAAAACAATTCATATTGCAGAATTGAATTACATTTATAACTCACTTGTAAGTATACTGAAAGAGTCGTCTGAGGAATATGCAATTGAAAGTACAACAAATTATCAGATAAAACCAGGATGGAATGACCATGTTAGTGGGTTGTATAAAAATGCTAGAGAACATTTCTTAAAATGGAAAGAAAATGGCTGTCCTGTATATGGTGATTTACTTGACAATATGACATCTTCCAGGAAACTGTTTAAGAACGCATTAAAATATATTAAAAATAATAAAATCAATATTAGAAATGATAAATTAGCTGAGTCTTTAAGCAATAAAAGATATAATGCATTTTGGAAAGAAGTCAGGAAAACTAAAAATAATAAGTGTTATTTAAATGTTAAAATTGAAGGTGAATGTGACTCCAGTAAAATTGCTGAGAAATTTTCGCAGAATTTTAAAAACGTTTTTGATGACAGCAAATGCCAGAAAAGAGATAAATATGAACTTATAAGAGACAAGTTAAATGTGCATGTGCAAAGAGGCAAATTATTGGGAGTTATCAACACCAAAGATGTTTGTTTGGCATTATCTGAGCTAAATTGGGTCATTGGCCATGATAACATTCATTCTAATCATGTGAAGTTTTGTTCTGAAAGCGCGGTAAGACTAATTGCTAAAATGTTTTCATCATTTATTGCACATGGACATTTGCCTGATGAGATGACGTCCGGACTTATTTTGCCCCTTATTAAAGATAAATATAAAGATCAAAGCTCCTTGGATAATTATAGACCTATTATATCATCGCCAGTTTTCTTAAAATTATTTGAATATTGCTTAAAATATAAAATGTTGCATTATGTGAACTTTAATGTATTTAGGTATATTGTATTTAGGTATATTGTATTTAGGTATATTGTATTTAGGTATATTGTATTTAGGTATATTGTATTTAGGTATATTTAGATATATTTAAATATATCATTATTATTGAGGCTTTTGATTGGTGTTGACATTTTCCATCAATGTATTTTTTTTAGTTTCCCCCTAGACTAAGATAAACGCTCTCAAATAAATAAATAAATAAATAAATAAAACAACACTACCCAGACCCCCTTCAAGCTTAATATGTACATTATTCATTAGAAACATGTCACAGTTAAAGACCGGCTTTTCCTAAATTGTAGGCTCGCTATCGCTCGCCCAGAAATAATCGACACCTGAATGGGGTGAAATGTCTTATAAGCGCCAAACTAATGAGGTAAAACTTGTTAAATTCTCCAAACCAATGGAGTGAATGAGGGCGATTCCAAAAAGCCCCCCGCACCAGATACGGTTAAGGGGAGGCAGACCGTTTTTCTGGACCCCCTTCTCCCTAATGTTTAGCCCCACTAGTTTTGAGATTATAATTCGTTCGGTCCAATAGTTTGGTGATTTTAACACCTTTCGCCACATATCGTTGTCAATTTTGAGACGAGTTAATTACGCTGCGCAAAATAGAAGATATGAAAAGAATAATTAAAATTTCCGAAATTAGTTATCCTTTAGAGGTGTATAAATAATGATCTGCCCGTATAAAATAAATATGAAACATAATATAAAATAATTAATTAAAGTAAAACCCTATATTCATACATATTTTCCATTTTTCCTGCCTAACACCTTTGTTTTTTTCTAGTTAATTTTGTAGGTTTTATAGACTATTCTAATTCATAAAGCGCTGTTACATAAGTGCATTTTCCCACAAAGAAATAAATCAAGTTTGCACCATAATCAATGAGGCACCTGTACCGATTCAACATTCTTAAGCCCATTATTAAATCAAAACCTAACTGGCATTCCTGCCTTGACACAGTTGCAGTCAGGAAAGCCCCCTGAAGTGAAAATATGTTTACCGTGTGAGGGCTGGTTTCCAGGCGAAGCCGCTTGCAGGCGCGCTTGCTGAAGTAGAACTGTTGGGGCGCAATCGAAGCCACCATGATGTAAAGATTTTTATTGGCGTACAACGAAAAAGGAAACACCAGCATCCCTAACGTACCCTTTGACGACAGTTTCCGGGTGCTTCTCATAGGTCTAAATATTCCCCTTGGTTTGAAATAGACCCTCGGGGAAAGAGATGAAAACGATTGAACTGCGTTGAGTTGAGCTAAAGTCGGAATGCCTAGAATATTCCGAATTTTGGTCCTATCCTGTCCAAAATCTTGTTTTTGCACGATAAAATCGGCATAGAATTTTAGTCCGTTACTTAAAGAAATCTCTACATTATTCACATATTTTATGGTAATATATTTCACCCCCTCTGGTGTATGGACCTTAATTTTTTCAACTGTTGCTTCCATCTGGTCAACGCCTAACCTTTTAGCAGTTCGTGGGTCCATGACGTTCGCCGTCGTACCGGAATTTAGGCAAAACGTGACTATTTTGTCATTGATCGTTGCTTTGAGATATTGACCCATGAGAAGCTTAGCGGAGGGGTATTGTTCTAGTTTTGGCAGTGGGTCGCAAATTTTCATCAGGCCTGGAGTCAAGCCAAAACTCAGCTCCAAATCGTTGTCTTCACCCTCATTACCCCTTATGGATGCAATGCAACTATTTGCATTCCTAGTGTCTGCCCCGGTTGTGTTTTCCGTTTCGAACCTAGCCCTCTTTTTGACTGAAGCAAAATTATCTGTCATGGGCCTCTTCTTAGTTTGACCCTCCATATTCGCAGCTACAATTCGAGCTGTCCCCTGTATCTCAATCCTAGGACATTTAGTAGCGGTCTCCATGTTATCCTGAGACCTCGCCCGTTTCCTAGATAATGTAGTAGTGACGCTTTCTTTATCGTTGGCTTTTGTCTCCCTGGCGGCCATCCTGGCAGCTTCTCTTGCTCGCTGCCTAGTATCTATAACCAAATCCCTTCCTTTCACTGACTTGCTTCGAGTTTGCATCTTATTTAGCACCCGAATGGTAGGCCTGTACCACAATAGAAATATGTATAGGCTACTAGCCTACTACCGTATTAAATTTTAAAAATACGCTAGAATGCTGCCAAAGGTATTAGTAAACTACTGTAGTTACACTGTCTGACATACACTTACCAGGTAGCTGTAGTACGCTAGAATGCTACTCAAGGTACTGGCTAACTGGTAACACTGACCAACTGTTATGATAAACTTAACAGGTAGCCTACAGTGCATCTTGTAGACATCCGGTAACTTCAGTACAATTTTCATGAATATATGAAATATTATATTAATAGAATGTAAATAAATCGTGTTGATGCTTACTATCGGATACAATTTAAAATATACGACGAAAACTTAAAGATAAATAAATATTAATAACCTGGCAAGTAATATTTATAATAGTTTATGGTAACATATTCATTTTCTCTAGTAAAAACATCGCCCATGAATAAAGAAAACGAATAAATATCATCAACTAAAGTAAAGTAAAAAACTATACTCGCTTTGATCATAGTCACTTTTATCTGAATGGACTTTAGCCACAATACTCCCCTATGTGTTGGGGCTTGTACTGAAAGGTAGATGAAGAATAAATTAATAAAACCATTTTCGCTTTTTGTAAAACGATTAGCTAAACATAATTAATTAACTTTGGTCAAATATAACACTCACAATTTACATTGTTGTTCACCTATAAAATTATAGACGTGACCGCTCTCCTTATAAGTGTTTTCATGCAGTATGATGAGCGGGTGTTTAAGGGGTAGGCACTAAGATAGATAAATCAGAATTATTTCGATTTCCACATGTGCTAGATATCTCAATCTTTATAACATATATACAATCTTTATGACCCATCACTTACACTTAGTTACACTTAGTTGTATTCCGTCCGTTAGTGACACAGTTGAGCTGGGGCTCCACTGTGACCAGGCAGCTCCCTTTCTTCCACTCTCCATTCCAGAAGTCGGTTGGAGTTGGTGCTGGGGTATCCTGGTGTTGGTGGCCGGTCCGGTATTTTGGCCAGCCACATGTCCAAGTGTTTCTTGAAGGTGTCTGGAGACACCCCGGTCATGTTCCTGAGAGGGGCTGGTATACAGTTGAACAGTCTGGTTCCATTGTATGTAAAGCTGTGATGGATCAGGGATTTGATTTTTTGTGTTGATCCCGGCGTAGTCCTCACATAGCACAGCCTCCCTCGCCTTTGGTGCTGAGTCTCTTGG
Source organism: Paralithodes platypus (assembly GCA_032716605.1). Taxonomy (NCBI): domain Eukaryota; kingdom Metazoa; phylum Arthropoda; class Malacostraca; order Decapoda; family Lithodidae; genus Paralithodes; species Paralithodes platypus. Next base: position 70,819,639 of record CM064483.1, read on the forward strand.
ATGTTTGGATTTGGTACCTTTTTTTCCAAAATCTTCCAGACGTAGATGATGATGTATCTCTCCCTACGTCTTTGAAGTGAGTACAGCTGCAGCTCCTTAAGTCTCTCCCAGTAGTTTAAGTGTTGAAACCCATGGATTTTACTGGTGAATGTCCTCTGGGTGGCTTCAATTTCTGTTATTTCTCCTACTTTTTGGGGAGACCAGAGCTGAGAGCAGTACTCCAGTCGTGGTAGGACCAGTGACTTCCACAGTGTTAACATACACCTCTCGTTTCTTGTGTGGAAGGTTCTCAGGATCCAGCCTGCTATTTGTTTTGCTGTTGTTGTGGCTCTGGTAATATGCTGGGAAAAAGTGGCGTCACTGCTCATATTTACTCCCAAGTCCTTCACTGTGTCCTTGGCGGTAATTTCTTGCTGTCCACTTTTGTAGTTGGTGTCGTTTTGTAGTGCTCTCTTGTTCCCGTACCTTAGAAGCTCGAACTTGTCTCCGTTTAGGGCCATGTTGTTTTCTTCTGCCCACTTCAGGATTTTGTCCAAGTCTTGTTGTAGTAGCTGAGCATCATGTTGTGAGGTGATTTTCTTCATGAGTCTGGTGTCGTCTGCAAACGATGTGGCTGTTGAGTGTTGCAGGTCCCTGTCGATGTCTCCTATCATGATGAGGAATAGGAGAAGTCCCAGTACTGATCCTTGTGGTACTCCGCTGATGACCCCACCTGCTTCTGATAGGCTTCCTTGAACCGTGACTCTTTGTTTTCTGTTGGTGATGAAGCTGTGGAGCCATCTTCCAAGGTCTCCCCCTATTCCGAGTGATTTGAGTTTATGTAGAAGGATCCCATGGTCCACCTTGTCAAAAGCTTTGGCGAAATCTAGATATATGACGCCTACATTTTCTCCGTCTTGAATATCCTGTAGGATTTTGTCGTAGTGTGATAGTAGTTGTGAAAGGCAGGAGCGGCCTTGTCTAAAGCCATGTTGCCCCTCGTTGAATGCCTCGTTATCTTCCAGGAAGCTGACCATCTTAGCTCGTATTGTTCTTTCTATGATTTTAATAAGATGTGACGTCAGCACCACTGGTCTGTAATTTTTGGCTATGCCTTTACTAGCCCCTTTGTGTATTGGTGTGACATTACCTTCTTTTAGGGATTGTGGTACATATCCAGTTTGGAGGGACTTGCTCCACAGCAGTTTTAGAGGCAAGGCTAGCTGATGTTTGCAGTTTTTTAGCAGTTGGGCATGAAAGCCGTCTGGTCCTGCCGCAGAGTTTGGTCCAATCTTGTCGATGGCTGCTATTATGTCCTCTGTTGATACTGTTACCGAGGAGAGTTGATGTGGTGTCCCTGGAGCGTTGCCAAAGAAAGTCGTTGCATTCTCGATTTTCTTGTCTTCATTTGGCGGGCTGAAGACACTTTCGTACTGCTGTTTGAGTATCTTGGCCATTTCGGTTGGGTCACTCTCAAGTTCGCCCGTAGGTTTTGCAAGTGGTCCTATTGTTGAGGTGTTCCTGAGCCTCCTTTTTGCGTATGCATAGAAGAATTTGCTATTTACTCGTATGTTTGCAACTGCTTGGAGTTCTTCGCGTGTTCTTTGCTCTTGGTGTGACTGGATGAGTTTACGTTCAACTTCATCGAGCTCTTCTTGTAGTTTGGTGATATTGTGCGCATAGCTGGTCTTCCTTTGCTTGGCTCTCAAGTACGTCCTTTTCTTCATTAGTATTTTTCTATCTCTGGGAATCTGCTTGATCTGCTTCCTGCTTGATTTGGGTGGTATGGTGTTTTTACAGGTCTCCAGGCATTGTTTCTGGAGGATACTGAGAGTTTCGTCGACGTTTTTATCTTCGAATAGTGCCCTCCAATCAGTTACTGCCAGTTCTGCTCTCAGTCTGTCCCAGTCTATATCTTTGCTGTAGAAGTTGAGATCTTTCAGAGAGGTGCAGGGTATTTGGCTTGATTCCTGTTGACATCTTCTTTGTGGTGTGGCGGCTGGTGTGGGGGTTCTAACTTTGATGAGGCTGTGGTCGGACATTATAGTTTTTACAGTTTCATACGAGTGTACCAGGTCGAAGTTGTTGCCAAATAGTAAGTCCAGTGTGTTGTTGCCTCTTGTAGGTTCCTCGATGTATTGCTTCATGTATGCAGTGTCCATGATAGTCATTAGCTCCTTGGCTTGCTGTTTTTCATCCCTGGTTCCTCCGTCTATTTTCATGGTTGCCCAATTGATGATGGGCAGGTTGAAATCTCCTGTGATGATGACTTTACATTGATTGTTTCGTGGGTAAAGTCCTCTGATGTTGCCCACAAAAAAACTAGTTAGTGGTAGTTGCACCTTCCTCTGTGGTTCATGTCTGGCCCCTCGGTTTGGGCTAGGAATCTCTCCATTATCACTTGAGACCGTTTTTCCACTTCCAGAAGACGTCCCATTACTACCTCTAAAAAAGCACCTTGGTCGGGCATAGCCGTGTGTACCGCTGCTGGTCTGACCTTGTGAGTTTGCTGGATGGTTGGCCAGCTTCTGAGGGCATTGCGTTGACTTTCTAATTTTTCCTCATGAGTTGGTGTGTAGGCAAATTCCCTTTGGATGTGTCCTGTAGCGTGTTCCCTTGGTTTGTTGACGTTGTTTCTGGGCGTCAGTATTTTGGTTCCCTTGATGTGTGGAAGATTGCAGTCTCTCAATCATTCCTGTATTATATTAGATGTCATTGCCCGTGGAAATTATTATTATTTTGTTTTTATTAGACTACTGTATGTGGGTTAAATAAGGGAAAGGCAGCCATCTTCAATCAGTGGAGATCTATTTTTCTTCCCTTTTCCACCGTATTTTTAGTATTTTCTTATCTTCTATATTAACGCTAAGGCCAGCGCGGGGTCTGGGGGCGGTAACTTCCAGGATAGGTTAGGTTGTTAATTAAGTTAAGCTAAAATGACAAAAATATGGAAATTGTTAGGGTGATGGAGTATGGCCAAAGCGGGACATTTCCTCCTCAAATGGGTGCTAAAATCGAATTAATCACATGAAAAACAGGAGGAAAAAGAATGTTTTGACTGGAAAACTTGTGCAAGTGTATATCAAAAAATATACCGATAAATCTTCAAGAGAGGTCCGCGCTTGGATGATTCCAGTGCTATTCCTCCCTCTCCACCCACCTCTCACTTACTTATGCCTAATATCATAAACTCTTCTAAGGCTCTACTGTCGGCCCTCTCTAGGCTTAATACTAAGAAGGCATGCGGACCGGATGGTGTTCCTCCTGTTGTCCTCAAAACCTGTTCTTCCGTGCTGACTCCCTGCCAAGGCAAACTCTTTCTGCTCTTTATATCCTCTAATGTCTTTCCTTCATGCTGGAAATTTGAACTTATCCAAAATGTCCCAAAGAAGGGTGACCGCTCTCAACCCTCCAACTATCGTCCAATTGCTCTCATTTCCATAATCTACTTTCAGATCACCCGTGCGGTTTCCTTTAGGGTCGCTCTACTGGTGATCTTCTTGCTTATCTTACTAACTCCTGGTCGTCCTCCTTTTGGGACTTCAGTGAGACTTTCTCTATATTACTTTAGACATATTGAAAACCCTCGATAGAGTCTGGCACAAGTCTTTAATTTCCAAACTACCCTCCTTCGGTTTCTATCCATCTATCTGTGCCTTTGTCTCTAATTTCCTTTCAGATCGCTCCATAGCTGCAGTTGTTGACAGCCATCGTTCACTTCCTCAACCTGTCAATTCTGGCGTTCCTCAGGGTTCTGTCCGGTCTCCAATTCTCTTTCAAATATTTATCAATGATCTCAACAGTACCTCTTGTCCTATCCACTCATATGCTGATGACTCTACCTTACACTATTCAACTAGCTTTTCACATCAACCTAGCATGCAAGCATGCACTCCTAAACAAATGTTGCTAGGCCATAGAATGCCTATCTTCTTAGCTTTCAATTACTTCTGATTGGGGCATAGCAAATCTTGTTACTTTCAACGCTTCCAAGACCCAGTTTCTCCCTCCATCCATCACAATCTTCCACACAACTATCAACTATTCTTGTTTAGACATAACCAGGAAACATCATCAGTAGAGCGGCCTTTTAGGGGAGATTTTCACTTAAGAGGGTTTTTTCTGGACCCCATCTCCCTCATGTTTAGTCCGATTAGTTTTAAGATTTTAAGACGTTTGCCCCAATAGTTCTGTGATTTCAAGATCCTTCCCCCCATTTCTGTCAATTTTAAGACCTTTTGTGCTATTTAGGTGTCGATTTTTTCCTGGCGAGCGATAGCGAGCCTGTAATTTAGGAGGAACCGGCCTTTGGCTGGAACATTTTTCTACCAAAGAATATACACATTTATTTTGAAGGGGGGTAATGGAAATATTTTGTTAAGCTTGGTAGATGTCTAGGGAGTAAACTAAAAAAACTCCCCTTAACACCTGTACCGGCGATGTCTTTGTAATTTTATCCTAGCTATATTTAGACGATATATGCAGCTTAAGAAGGATATATGGCAGTAAAAAGAGATAAGTGAGATAGTTTAATCCTTCACTAGCCATGCCCTCCTTCCATCTTCTGAATTTGGCCTCGGCATCCCGCACACTATCTGTGATAAGTACTCTAGGGTAAGGTAACCAATAGCTATGCAAAAAACATATCCTGTTTAGTGTCATATTATGCAGGAATGGCTGTAGTTTCATGTGATCGTGTTTGTGAATATTCCTATTCATTGTTGAGAAAAATAGGCTGAAAGTTAGTGCGTACCTATTATTCCTCGGCACCCTTAACATACGCGGCCGGTCCAATAGGTACTCATGTCCCTTTAACATACGCGGCCGGTCCAATAGGTACTCATGGCCCTTTAACATACGCGGCCGGTCCAATAGGTACTCATGGCCCTTTAACATACGCAGCCGGTCCAATAGGTACTCATGTCCCTTTAACATACCAGGCCGGTCCAATAGGTACTCATGGCCCTTTAACATACGCGGCCGGTCCAATAGGTACTCATGGCCCTTTAACATACCAGGCCGGTCCAATAGGTACTCATGGCCCTTTAACATACCAGGCCGGTCCAATAGGTACTCATGGCCCTTTAACATACGCGGCCGGTCCAATAGGTACTCATGGCCCTTTAACATATGCGGCCGGTCCAATAGGTACTCATGGCCCTTTAACTCCAACACTATAAAAGCAGGGTGGTTCCTCTGTACATATGATGCAGTTTTTACCACCATACACTCCCTACTGAATAGCAAGGCTAGGGTGGGTGCCCTGATGAATCAGGGACTTAGTGAATAGTTGCCACAGATTGCTAGACTGCACCGTTCACCAACAGGACTGACGTCTGCCAATAACACACTGGCTGGCCCGAGGCTCGAACCGTCAACCTCACGGTTAGCAGGCGAACGCTCTACCAATCGAGCTACGGCCTGTCGAGCGATAGCGAGCCAGCATTGTGTGAAGAAATCCGGCTTCACCGGAGACATTTTTCTATCGAAAAATTTAAAAATTTAGCCTGCTGTTAATTTTTTGTTTTTTTTTAAATATGCTGGATTGCTACCCCTCGCCAGGAAAAAAACTCGACACATGGAAGGGGAAAAACGTTTTAAAACAGTAGGCTGAATGGGGCCGAATGAATACAACCCAAAGAGAGAGGGGGAGAGAGAGAAGAAAAAACGAGGTGGGCCCCCTTAACCATTTCACGCACATATGACGCAGAGGTTGCCAGATTAGCAATAAGAAATAGAGTTCTCTCACTCTTATAATTACCTCTCCAAAATTAGTTTTCTGCCCACAGCTAACTCAAAGACAACTGCAGAGGTTGAAGTAACTAAACTAAAGGTTTCTAAATACCCCTGATGGTAACAAAGGCTTTAAAGTATCCCTAAGAGGCTCAAAATCGCGTCATATGTCGGAGAGGGTTAATGCCTGTTTGTTGCTGGAGGCCCTGTTTAAACTGAATCAAATCGTCTTCTATAGTCTATTCGCTGTAAGTAGGTGAAACATCTTGACCTCTAACCTCTGTAACTCCAAAACGACTAGAGTAATTGAGCTAACATTTATACCATTAGGGACTAGTCAGTCAAGGAATAGATGTGTAAATTTACAGCCCATTTGCCCTAGCCCTTTTTGAGTTACAGAGGATAGAGGTAATTATTTCTCGCCTACTTACATCGAATAGACTATAGTAGGCCCTCCTTCAAGATATATTTGTATATTTTTCAATAGAAAAATGTCCAGGCCGAAGGCCGGTTCCTCTTAAATTACAGGCTCGCTATCGCTCCCCAGGAAAAAATAGACACCTAATTGACACAAAAAGTCTAAATTATAGGTTTGATTCCCGGAGGGAAGAAAGAAAACCTAATATTTAGTAGGGGCCCAGTAATCATTGACGATATGCCTATTAGTATAATGGCCTCCATTCAAGCGCCCGCAGTAGCCAGTTTGAATCTACCGCCGCGGGGAAGAACGGAGTATCGTCATAAGGGTAACGCTTATTCTCTTATGGAATAGTCTTATGATTGGGTACTCTCTACCAAAAAAACCTTCGTAAAATATAAAAAAGAAAAATATACTTAATAATTGTTATACTATTGCTTTCCATCTCATGGATTTCTTGTGTGGGGTTCCTTGCCGCTGCTCCCTGAGCCGCCATTCCTTCTTCACTGACATATTAAGATTCACCTCAAGACATCAAGCGAATGGGAAGGGGATGGACGGGAGGGCGCTACATCGTCAATGATTACGGGGCCCCTACTAAATATTAGGTTTTCTTTCTTCCCGCCGGGAATCAAACCTATAATTTATTAGTGGCCCCTCCATCATTGACGATATGCCTGATATCTTAAGACTGGAAGGGGACACATTCGTGACAATATCAACACATTAACAAATTACCTCAGGTAGAGACAAAGAATCCGTATAACAATTTAAGTGTTTATTGTTTACATACAATGTTTATAAAATGAAAAAGAGGGAAGCAGTGCGTTACTTCAAAGAAGATCTGCTTATAGTTGACTGGATTTGAACTCTGCGATCCGTCTAAAAGATTGCTTAGGGACATATTCTTATTCCCTTTCAAACAGGTACCGACCTATAATACTTTGGATTATATACTGGCCTTAAAACTATTTGTACATTCTATAATTGTTTGTACATCTTGTTTATACTATGTAGTTGTACTGATATATATATCAAAATAAAATAAAATATTGAGCTGTAGAACCAGCTTGACTATTAAGTATCACAGCTCGTGATCTCATCACAATATCCGGCGGAGGGTTCTAGGGGTCTTTGAGCTATCTAGCACCCCCCCCCCCCCTCCTTTTCACCTTTTAAGACTAACACTTAATTAGTAATAGCACATGGACTACTAGACCCGTTGTAGTAACGCCACACAGGTTAGTTTTGGTTTATCCAGGGCCACCGACAGGTATCGCGTCAAGAAAGTATTGTTGGCTGCCCACAGCTTTCTGTTAGCTATGTCGTCCACTGAATAATTTTGCATGAATCTAAGAGAAACTGCCCACTTTCTTATATCATGAGCTCTGCCCAATACGCCGGGATTACTTTCCCTGATTACATCTACGAGTAAAGAAGCTAATTTCCGTCTCGTGATGCGATTCCCTGTCCGGTTGACCCATAGGAAGCTTGGTTGTCGAGGTTGTGCTACCCTCATAAGCTTAAGTAAAGCTTGTACCGGGCACAAAAGATGGTGTGAGTGTCCTCTTTTAAGCGCCGGAACAGTGTTCATTCTTTGCAATGAACGTGGGAGACGTAGCAATTTGTACATGTTCGTTCTGTCTCCCAAACCTAAGGCAGTTGGGTTCGTTGCTCATCGCCGCCAGCTCCGATACTCTGTTTCCTGTCTCTAAAGCTATCAGGAATACAGCCTTCTTTAATACTGAATCAAAATCCGGCGCATGGTTATATTTGCGTGAGTGAAGCAATGATAAGGCTTTGTCAAGCGACCAGGTAGTCATGAGCTGGCGTGGTGATGGGCGTAGCTTGAAACATGCCCTCATGAAGCCTTTTTCTTCTGCCTGTGGTATGGATAGACCAGTGAGGTCGAAAAAGGGGTTTCTAATAGCTGACAAGTGATTCTTTAGGGTCACTACTGAGAAGCGTTTATGTGCAAACAAATAATTTAGGTACTTAAAAATGAGAGCCACTGAGGCGTCTGTTTGTGCTGTCTCCACTATCCAGGTTGTGAATGTTTTCCAATGTGATTGGTACTGTCTCCTGGTGGACATAGAATACTGATTAAGAAATGTGTTTGTAACACTCTGGTAACAGGTATGGGGGTATGTGCCTGAGTGCATACATACATACATAGTCATACATGCATACATACAGTCATACATACATACATACATACATGCAGTCATACATACATACATACAGTCATACATACATACATACATCGGCATTACTGTCGATAACACCTCCCCTAACTATGACCCCCTACAAGACATCCTCGACCGTCTTCAAGCCTGGACCACAGACAATCATGTGACTATCAATCATGACAAGACAGTGGTCATGCACATCAACACTTCCGTTACCGACCTTCCTCCACCCACTGTCACAATTGGTCCTCATCCCCTTCAGCTTGTTGAGTCCACCAAACTCCTCGGAATCACTGTGGACAACAAACTGAACTGGAAAAAACATGTAACTACCACAGTCAGGACCGCCACTTACAAGTTGTTTATGCTAAGGCGGTTGAGATCCCTGGGGGCGCCGGAGAATGATCTGAAGAGTATATATAACACCTTCATACTCCCTAAGCTCACCTACGCCTCTCCCGCCTGGTCCTCCTCTCTAACCCTAACACAACAACGTCAACTGGAGAGAGTTCAGAGGAGGGCATGCAGGATCATCCTGGGTGGCACATATCCAGGGTACGAGGAAGCTATCACCACCCTTAGCATACCTGCACTTTCAACCCCCCACTACAACACACTCAAACAGTTTGCATCTAAGCTGCTTGTTCACCCACGACACAGAAACTTACTTCCACCAGACGCCCCTAGACCAACACGTGCAGCTCGTCATTTCAACACACTCCAACCAATAAGAGCAAGAACTGACAGATATAAAAATAGTCCTATCCCAACCATTGTTAATATTATTAATAATGTGTAATAACGGCCTGTCACACCATATATGCTCGCCCACCTTTAATAATGTATGCATAAGTGTGTGTGCGTGTGTGTATTAGAATATAATTATGTATGTATTTGCTTGAGTTTGTTTATGCATATGTGTATATATGTATATGTGTATCTATGTATGTACAGTATATGTGTATGTATGTGTGCGTATATGTGTATGTATGTATGCATTATTTATGTATATATATATGTGTCTATAGTGTATACTGTCTGTGGTTCGAGCCCGGCTGAGAGTATCAGGTAGGATAAGAAAAGAGCATATATGCATGTAATGTGCATATATTTATGTATATGTATGTCTGTGTGTATGTGCTGTCAATCGTTCGAGCCCGGTTGAGAATATAAGGTATATAATATATATATGTACTGTACGTGTATTTATATGGTCATATGCACATATGTATGTAAATATACGTACATATGAGCGAGAACATATTGCTCACTAGCGCAACTTCTGATTATAAATCTATGCATAAGCATTAACTATTATTAAGTGTTCGTGTATCTTCATCCATGTATTTCCACCCTTAACAATAGAACGCCCAGCTTTTCCATATTTCGCCTTCTGTCACACACACACACACACACACACACACACACACACACACACACACACACAAACTAACACACACACCTACACTACCAGGATTAACCTCCCATTGTAGTAGGCTGTACCTGACCATACCTGTACGGACTTGAATTGCTGCACCCTCTTTACCCTTCACCTCTTTACCCTGACCATACCAAAACAGTTTTTGTATGTATGTATGTTTGTGTGCATACGTGAGCGTTTGTGTATACGGACATGTGCACACTTACTGCATGTTCTTATGTTCCTATATAATATGTACGTATATGTATGTGCGCACGTACGTGTATATACGTATGTTCTGTATATGAGTAAGTAAATAAATGTGTATATGTACTGTATATCACTTACTCTCATGGTTATTTTATGATAATTCGTATTCTGCACATGCATCATTATTGTATTTATTTATTTTGTTTGTAAACTGAGCTTACCATCTTCATATCTATACATCTCATGTTCATCCACTAAATTGTAAAATGTGTATTTTCAGCTCATGAGGCTGCCATTCTTTAATAAACCGTTTATTATTATTATTATTATTACATACAGTCATACATACATACAGTCATACATACACACATAGTCATACATACATACATACATGGGATACATATGGATACATACATACATACAGTACATACATAAAGTACATACATACATACAGTACATACATACACTACATACATACATACATACTATATTGTCTAGGCTGCTACGTCTGTCCATCGCCCACACATATAGTCATACATACATACATACTATATTGTCTAGGCTGCTACGTCTGTCCATCGCCCACACATATAGTCATACATACATACATACTATATTGTCTAGGCTGCTACGTCTGTCCATCGCCCACACATATAGTCTACATACATACTACTAATTACTTCTACGTCTATCGATTGTCTACATCCGGGCTGTCTTAGGCTGCTACGTCTGTTCCATCGCCCACACATATAGTTACATAACTACATACATATTGTCTATACATTGTCCATCGCCCACACATAGAGTTCATACATGCTAGGCTGCTACGTCTGTCCATCGCCCACACATATAGTCATACATACATACTATATTGTCTAGGCTGCTACGTCTGTCCATCGCCCACACAGTCTCTCAATTTTTTTTTTTGGACCCCCTTCTCCTTAATGTTTAGCCCCATTAGTTTACAGATTTTAAGACGTTCGGCCCATTAGTACGGCGATTTTGAGACCTTTCACCCCAATTCGTTGTCAATTTTAAGACCTTTCGTGCCATTCAGGTGTCGATTTTTCCTGGCGAGCGATAGCGAGCCTGAAGTTCTAAGAGGAACCGGCCTTAGGCCGGGAAATTTTTCTACCGAAAAATGTACAAATTTATCTTGAAAGTGGGTGTTCTTATAAGCTTGATGGAGGTCTAGCGAGGAAAGTAAATAAATAACTAAATAGATAAATAAGTAGAGCAACAAATAAACGCTGCCCCCCCCCCCCCCCACCCCCCTTAAGAACCTCTCTTTTTCTCGACAGCAAACACTTTATTGTCCACCATACTACCGCGTCTGTCCAGCGCCCACACTGTCCTTTAAGGGACCCCACCTCGCTTGTTTTATCTTTCTCTCCCTCTCTTTGGTTTGTACCCATTCGGCCCCATTCAGCCTACTGTTTTAAGACGTTTACTCCCATCCAGGTGTCAATATTTTCCTGACGAGCGGTAGCGAGCCAGCATATATATATTTTTGCTTTGGCAGCAAGCTAAATTTGTACATTTTTCGAAAGAAAAATGTCTCCGGCGAAGCCGGATTTCTCAGTACAATGGTGGCTCGCTATCGCTCGCCAGGAAGAAATCGACACCTGGATGGGGATAAACGTCTTAAAACAGTTGCCTTAATGGAGCTGAATGGATACAAGCCAGGGAAAGAGAGAAAAGGAAAGGAAAATAAATAAAAAACAACGGTGACCCCCTCAAGTCAATACTCCCTCGTGTTGTTGTTGTTGTTTATGGACCATCTTATATTCTGGTCCTTCCTCCCACACGGCTCTCAGTTTATGTTTTGCCCCATTAGTTTTCAGATTTTAAGACGTTCGGCCCATTAGTTTGTCGATTTTAAGGCTTTTCGCCCCCTTTCTTCGTCAATATTAACACTCTCAGTACGGTGTCGGGTAGGGAGTACATTTGCTTTGCTATTATTTGCAACATTAACCCTATTATGTGCAGGGCGGATCTATATTTGGATCCAAACTAGTGGAGTAAAACCGGGAGTATCCAAATAGACCCGCCCTGCACGTAAAACACAAATTTTCCCTATTGTCGGCGGTGGCGCCAACATTGTGGGGTCAAACCTTAAGGGGGGTCACCAGCTTGTTTTATCTAGCTCTCCTTTTCTCTCTTTCCCTGGCTTGTATCCATTCGCCCCCATTCAGCCAACTGTTTTAAGACGTTTATCCCCATCCAGGTGTCGATTTATTCCTGGCGAGCGATAGCGAGCCAGCATTGTATTGAGAAATCCGGCTTCGCCGGAGATATTTTTCTATCGAAAAATGTACAAGTTTAGCCTGCTGTCAAAACAAAATTATATATATGCTGGCTCGCTACTGCTCGCCAGGAAAATAATGACACCTGGATGGGGGTAAGCGTCTTAAAACAGTAGGCTGAATGGGGCCGAATGGATACAAGCCAAAGAGAGAGGGAGAGAAAGAGAAAAAGGTCTTAATATTGACAAAAAACTTAGGCGAAATGTCTCAAAATCGCCAAACTAACGGAACGAACATCTTAAAACCTCAAGACTAATATGCCAAACATGAGGGAGAAAGGGATCCAGTAAAAGCGAGCACTACCCCCTTAAAATCACCTTCTGAAGCATTTGGGCTACAATAAAGCCTTGTATTATCTCATTTTTATGGACCCCCTTCTCCCTAATGTTTAGCCCCACTAGTTTTGAGATTATAAGACGTTCGGCCCATTAGTTTGGCGATTTTAACACCTTTCGCCCCATCTCGTTGACAATTTTCAGCCCTTTCGTGCCATTTAGGTGTCGATTTATTCCTGGCGAGCGAAAGCGAGCCTGCCATTTTAAAAGGAACCGGCCTTCGGCCGGGACATTTTACTACCGAAAAATGTACAAATTTATCTTGAAGGTGGGTCTAGGGGTTGTTTTTCTAAGCTTGATGGAGGTCTAGGGAGGAAACTAAACAAATATATGAATAAATTAATTAATAGACCAAACAAACGGTTAGTCTCCCCTTAAGCTTAGGAAGGACCTCTAGCAATAATAAGACTTGAAACATATCACACGCAGCTGGTACTCAAAGGGTTAATTAAAGAGTAAACTATCTCAACCAAACCTATAAACTACCACAGATCCTTCCTAAGCTGCACAATATCGTCTACATTTAGCTAGGATAAAACATATCACACGCAGCTGGTACTCAAAGGGTTAATTAAAGAGTAAACTATCTCAACCAAACCTATAAACTACCACAGATCCTTCCTAAGCTGCACAATATCGTCTACATTTAGCTAGGATAAAACATATCACACGCAGCTGGTACTCAAAGGGTTAATTAAAGAGTAAACTATCTCAACCAAACCTATAAACTACCACAGATCCTTCCTAAGCTGCACAATATCGTCTATATTTAGCTAGGATAAAACATATCACACGCAGCTGGTACTCAAAGGGTTAATTAAAGAGTAAACTATCTCAACCAAACCTATAAACTACCACAGATCCTTCCTAAGCTGCACAATATCGTCTACATTTAGCTAGGATAAAACATATCACACGCAGCTGGTACTCAAAGGGTTAATTAAAGAGTAAACTATCTCAACCAAACCTATAAACTACCACAGATCCTTCCTAAGCTGCACAATATCGTCTACATTTAGCTAGGATAAAACATATCACACGCAGCTGGTACTCAAAGGGTTAATTAAAGAGTAAACTATCTCAACCAAACCTATAAACTACCACAGATCCTTCCTAAGCTGCACAATATCGTCTACATTTAGCTAGGATAAAACATATCACACGCAGCTGGTACTCAAAGGGTTAATTAAAGAGTAAACTATCTCAACCAAACCTATAAACTACCACAGATCCTTCCTAAGCTGCACAATATCGTCTACATTTAGCTAGGATAAAACATATCACACGCAGCTGGTACTCAAAGGGTTAATTAAAGAGTAAACTATCTCAACCAAACCTATAATCTACCACAGATCCTTCCTAAGCTGCACAATATCGTCTACATTTAGCTAGGATAAAACATATCACACGCAGCTGGTACTCAAAGGGTTAATTAAAGAGTAAACTATCTCAACCAAACCTATAAACTACCACAGATCCTTCCTAAGCTGCACAATATCGTCTACATTTAGCTAGGATAAAACATAACACACGCAGCTGGTACTCAAAGGGTTAATTAAAGAGTAAACTATCTCAACCAAACCTATAAATTTACCACAGATCCTTCCTAAGCTGCACAATATCGTCTACATTTAGCTAGGATAAAACATATCACACGCAGCTGGTACTCAAAGGGTTAATTAAAGAGTAAACTATCTCAACCAAACCTATAAACTACCACAGATCCTTCCTAAGCTGCACAATATCGTCTACATTTAGCTAGGATAAAACATATCACACGCAGCTGGTACTCAAAGGGTTAATTAAAGAGTAAACTATCTCAACCAAACCTAAAAACTACCACAGATCCTTCCTAAGCTGCACAATATCGTCTACATTTAGCTAGGATAAAACATATCACACGCAGCTGGTACTCAAAGGGTTAATTAAAGAGTAAACTATCTCAACCAAACCTATAAACTACCACAGATCCTTCCTAAGCTGCACAATATCGTCTACATTTAGCTAGGATAAAACATATCACACGCAGCTGGTACTCAAAGGGTTAATTAAAGAGTAAACTATTTCAACCAACCAAACCTATAAACTACCACAGATCCTTCCTAAGCTGCACAATATCGTCTACATTTAGCTAGGATAAAACATATCACACGCAGCTGGTCCTCAAAGGGTTAATCAAAGAGTAAACTATCTCAACCAAACCTTTAAATTTACCACAGATCCTTCCTAAGCTGCACAATATCGTCTACATTTAGCTAGGATAAAACATATCACACGCAGCTGGTACTCAAAGGGTTAATTAAAGAGTAAACTATCTCAACCAAACCTATAAACTACCACAGATCCTTCCTAAGCTGCACAATATCGTCTACATTTAGCTAGGATAAAACATATCACACGCAGCTGGTACTCAAAGGGTTAATTAAAGAGTAAACTATCTCAACCAAACCTATAAACTACCACAGATCCTTCCTAAGCTGCACAATATCGTCTACATTTAGCTAGGATAAAACGTATCACACGCAGCTGGTACTCAAAGGGTTAATTAAAGAGTAAACTATCTCAACCAAACCTATAAACTACCACAGATCCTTCCTAAGCTACACAATATCGTCTACATTTAGCTAGGATAAAACATATCACACGCAGCTGGTACTCAAAGGGTTAATTAAAGAGTAAACTATCTCAACCAAACCTATAAACTACCACAGATCCTTCCTAAGCTGCACAATATCGTCTACATTTAGCTAGGATAAAACATATCACACGCAGCTGGTACTCAAAGGGTTAATTAAAGAGTAAACTATCTCAACCAAACCTATAAACTACCACAGATCCTTCCTACGCTGCACAATATCGTCTACATTTAGCTAGGATAAAACATATCACACGCAGCTGGTACTCAAAGGGTTAATTAAAGAGTAAACTATCTCAACCAAACCTATAAACTACCACAGATCCTTCCTAAGCTGCACAATATCGTCTACATTTAGCTAGGATAAAACATATCACACGCAGCTGGTACTCAAAGGGTTAATTAAAGAGTAAACTATCTCAACCAAACCTATAAACTACCACAGATCCTTCCTAAGCTGCACAATATCGTCTACATTTAGGTAGGATAAAACATATCACACGCAGCTGGTACTCAAAGGGTTAATTAAAGAGTAAACTATCTCAACCAAACCTATAAACTACCACAGATCCTTCCTAAGCTGCACAATATCGTCTACATTTAGCTAGGATAAAACATATCACACGCAGCTGGTACTCAAAGGGTTAATTAAAGAGTAAACTATCTCAACCAAACCTATAAACTACCACAGATCCTTCCTAAGCTGCACAATATCGTCTACATTTAGCTAGGATAAAACATATCACACGCAGCTGGTACTCAAAGGGTTAATTAAAGAGTAAACTATCTCAACCAAACCTATAAACTACCACAGATCCTTCCTAAGCTGCACAATATCGTCTACATTTAGCTAGGATAAAACATATCACACGCAGCTGGTACTCAAAGGGTTAATTAAAGAGTAAACTATCTCAACCAAACCTATAAATTTACCACAGATCCTTCCTAAGCTGCACAATATCGTCTACATTTAGCTAGGATAAAACATATCACACGCAGCTGGTACTCAAAGGGTTAATTAAAGAGTAAACTATCTCAACCAAACCTATAAACTACCACAGATCCTTCCTAAGCTGCACAATATCGTCTACATTTAGCTAGGATAAAACATATCACACGCAGCTGGTACTCAAAGGGTTAATTAAAGAGTAAACTATCTCAACCAAACCTATAAACTACCACAGATCCTTCCTAAGCTGCACAATATCGTCTACATTTAGCTAGGATAAAACATATCACACGCAGCTGGTACTCAAAGGGTTAATTAAAGAGTACATTATTATTGGCATTTAGAATATCGTCTTAGGGGAGGCAGTTGGTTTGTCGAGTCCTCCTCCTCCCTCATGTTTAGCCCTATTAGTTATGAGATTTCAAGACATTCGCCTCATTAGTTTGGCGATTTTCAGACCTTTTGCCCCATTCATATGCCAATATTAAGACCTATCGTGCCATTTAGGTGTCGATTTTTTTTCCTGGCGAGCGATAGCAAGCCTGTATTTGAAGAGGAACCGTTCGGCTTTCGGCCGGGACATTTTTCTACCGATTGAATTTTTTTTTTCTTTAGTTTGATAGAGGTTTAAAGAGCAAACTAAACCCCCTACAAAAACCATTGCGCCGAACCAGTAAATTATGCTGCACAATACCGTCTGAGCTCCCTTAAGGGGGTACTAGTAGGGTCATTTGCTTGGAATCCGTGACTATTTTGTTCCTACCTTTTTCTCTCGATGGATTTGACAAGCTGAACCATTTTAAAGGAAAATTAGCTCCTATGCCCCTCTGAAAAATGACGGCTAACTCTGCTAGAGCCCAATATTCAAAATGGCCACCAACGCCATCTTGAAAAACATGAAATATAATAACTCTGTCATCAGATGAGCTACAAGGACGAATGAGGTGTCCTTTTTCACTAATTCTGGCATTACAAATCCACTGGAATGGTTATTGTATTGTATTGTATTGTATATTGTATTGTTATTGTATTGTATTATACTAATTGTACATACTAATCTGCCACTTCACTGTCACTACATGATTCACTGTATGAGCCACTATCAGAATCACTGTCCTCACTTTCGCTGCTATCATCACTGTTGTTCTCTGCCTGCGGATTTGAGCCCTTTTTCATTGTTGACTCTATCCATATGTCGAGGGCGACACACGAATATGGTTTTCCTGTCATTGACTGTGCAAACATACCACTCTCCATGAATGCAGCCTGATCGACAGGAAGGGTATCAAGCACTGCGGTGAAATCGGGGAGATGCCGACCATACTTGTCATTATCATAGATTTGCATCAAAGGAAGCATGAGAGTGAGTGAGGACTTGAATTCAGTCCAGTTGCTTGTTCTGATTGCATGGATATTTTGAGTTAGAACCTCAACCATTTCCATGAATGACATCCAGTATTCTGCTTGTGGGGCACCCTCAAAGTCCTTGAAGAGAGTATTAACGAGGTCCTTCAGCTCAGCATTTCTCTCTAGCTCTGCATGTTCATCTGCAAGTTCCTGTGCATCAATCGGATGTCGAAGCTTGGCAAGGGATGCCTTTACTTCTTCAGATAGAGGGGAATCTTCCAAATGTTTGTCTATGACATGGTGGAGCAGAGTCTCGTAGAATAGTCGCAAGCAGCGAACCCCACGCTTAACATGTTTTCCACGAAGGGCCTGATCAACAGACCCGTCTGCTATAACACCAGCTGCCACCAACACATCTGAGATGCCAGATCCCTTAAACATCTTGTATATAGTGTAGATGAACGACATTTGGATGTGGAAGGGTGCCATGAATGGTAAGATTTTGCTGAACAGCTCTGCATTCTCACTTTTCAACTCTAGCATGAGCACGTAGACAGGATGATCACCAACAATTATTGCAAAAGGCATCTTTTTTTTCTTCGATTGATTTTGCAAGCTTACACATCACATCATTGAGAATTGTCTTACTGGGTGGGTTGGGATAGGTCATTTGGTATATTGCTCGACTCTTCTCATCTACATTTGACATGCTGGCGTGAAACCCTGAAAACCCAGGCACAGTCTGTTCTTCTGGCTTAGGTCTCGTTCGGTCATCTTGCGCCTTGGCCAATGCATGGATCAACCACGAATTCTTTGCACCGATGTGTCAGGAGGAGGAGTACTTTGATCAGCTGGTGGCTTCCTGAGAGGTGGTTCCCCACGCTTCGCTGTCTTGTATGGGTTGACTTTTTGCATTTCACTTCCGAGCTCTTTGAGAGTTGTCGAGAGGTTTGATGCAAAGTTGGCACCGGGAACTGGTCTATCCTCGTGATTCTCGGAAGGAAGTTCTGTATCAAATGATTCTGGCTGCACAAACATGACATTAGTGCGGTGTTTTTGGTCTATATATTTATTTATTATTTTGTTTTTGAGTTTCCTCACTAGACCTCCATCATCCTTAGAAATACACCCTCTAGATCTTTCAAGATAAATTTGAAAATTTTTCGGTAGCGGTTCCTTCTAAAATTAGAGGCTCGCTATCGCTCGTCAAGTAGAAAATCGATATCTAAAGGGCACGAATGGTCTTAATATTGAAAAAAAAAAAAATTAATGAAAGCATAATTATATGTGATCCACCAGGATAAAGCTAAGTGCTACCACGTAGTTTTCAAAGATTAAGGGGAGACAGACTGCTTTTTTGGCCTATAAATTCATTCATTCATAAATTCTTAGTTTCCTCTCTAGACATCCCTCAAACTTAGAAAAACATACCCAGAAAATAATCGACACCTAAATGGCACAATAGGTCTTAACATTTATAACACAATGGGACGAAATGTCTTAAAATCGCCAAACAAATGGGCCGAACGTCTAAAAATCTCAAAACTAATGGGACTAAACACAAAGGAGAAAGGGGACCAGACAAACGACCGTCTCCCCTTAAAGTTTATTGCTATGTGTTTCGATCATCAATGAGTCGGGAGGGATTCGCTGTGTTGTTAAGGGAGCCCACCTCGCTTGTTTTCTCTTTCTCTCCCTCTCTCTTTGGCTTGTATCCGTTCGGCCCCATTCAGCCTACTGTTTTAAGATGTTTAACCCCATCCAGGTGACAATATTTTCCTGGCGAGCGGTAGTGAGCCAGCATATATATATTTTTGTTTTGACAGCAAGCTAAATTTTTAAATTTTTCAATAGACAAATTTCTCCGGCGAAGCCGGATTTTTCCATACAATGCTGGCTCTCTATCGCTCGCCAGGAAGACATCGACACCTGGATGGGGATAAACGTCATAACACAGTTGGCCGAATGGGGCCGAATGGATACAAGCCAGGGAAAGAGAGAAAAGGAGATAAAGATAAAAACAAAAAACGGTGACCCCCTTTAAAATGGCTTAATCTCCAGAATATCGCCAACATTTATACCGCTCGATGTAAATATGTGACTCTAGATCTAGCGGGAAAGTAGCTAAATTGACCACTTGCGAGTTTCGTTCTATAAGGAAGTTGGAGCTGTAGACAACTATATTTAACAGAATTATCAGCTAAAATACGGTCGTAGTACATTTACAAATACATAAAACCCAATTCAACATGCTATTTATCCATCAGAAACGTACATTATTATTGCATTTCTGTTTAATATTAATGTTCACGGCTCCAACTTCCTTATAGCCTAAAACTCGCAAGTGGTCAATTGACAACACTGAGGATAATATCAACAGTGGTACCAAGATGGCGATGGTTGGCAATTTGTTTTGTTTTTTTCAGAGGTAATTTGATAGTTGGTTTACCTGGCTTTTGTGCAGCTTAAGAAGGATCTGTGGTAGTTAAAAGGGTTCATTAGGATAGTTTGAAGCCTGTTGATTGCTCGAGGCCATTTTTAAACTGAATAAAATCGTCAAATAGTAGCGAGCATAAGATTAAGGGGGAGATAATCGCTTTTTCTGGACCCCCTTCTCCCTCATGTTTAGCCCCATTAGTTTTCAGATTGTAAGAAGTTCGGCCCATTAGTTTGGTGGTTTTAAGACCTTTCCTGCCATTTAGGTGTCGATTTTTTCCTGACGAGCGATAGCGAGTCTGCAATTTAACAGGAACTAGCATTTTGCCGGCCCATTTATCTACCGAAAAATGCAAAAAATTATCTCAGAGAGGGTCTAGGGGGTTGGCCTTAAGGGGACATGAGCTGGTTTTCTAGGGGGTTGGCCTTAAGGGGACATGAGCTGGTTTTCTAGGGGGTTGGCCTTAAGGGGACATGAGCTGGTTTTCTAGGGGGTTGGCCTTAAGGGGACATGAGCTGGTTGTCTAGGGGGTTGGCCTTAAGGGGACATGAGCTGGTTTTCTAGGGGGTTGGCCTTAAGGGGACATGAGCTGGTTGTCTAGGGGGTTGGCCTTAAGGGGACATGAGCTGGTTTTCTAGGGGGTTGGCCTTAAGAGGACATGAGCTGGTTTTCTAGGGGGTTGGCCTTAAGGGGACATGAGCTGGTTTTCTATGGGGTTGGCCTTAAGGGGACATGAGCTGGTTTTCTAGGGGGTTGGCCTTAAGGGGACATGAGCTGGTTTTCTAGGGGGTTGGCCTTAAGGGGACATGAGCTGGTTTTCTAGGGGGTTGGCCTTAAGGGGACATGAGCTGGTTTTCTAGGGGGTTGGCCTTAAGGGGACATGAGCTGGTTTTCTAGGGGGTTGGCCTTAAGGGGACATGAGCTGGTTTTCTAGGGGGTTGGCCTTAAGGGGACATGAGCTGGTTTTCTAGGGGGTTGGCCTTAAGGGGACATGAGCTGGTTTTCTAGGGGGTTGGCCTTAAGGGGACATGAGCTGGTTTTCTAGGGGGTTGGCCTTAAGGGGACATGAGCTGGTTATCTAGGGGGTTGGCCTTAAGGGGACATGAGCTGGTTTTCTAGGGGGTTGGCCTTAAGGGGACATGAGCTGGTTTTCTAGGGGGTTGGCCTTAAGGGGACATGAGCTGGTTTTCTAGGGGGTTGGCCTTAAGGGGACATGAGCTGGTTTTCTATGGGGTTGGCCTTAAGGGGTCATGAGCTGGTTTTCTAGGGGGTTGGCCTTAAGGGGACATGAGCTGGTTGTCTAGGGGGTTGGCCTTAAGGGGACATGAGCTGGTTTTCTAGGGGGTTGGCCTTAAGGGGACATGAGCTGGTTTTCTAGGGGGTTGGCCTTAAGGGGACATGAGCTGGTTTTCTAGGGGGTTGGCCTTAAGGGGACATGAGCTGGTTTTCTAGGGGGTTGGCCTTAAGGGGACATGAGCTGGTTTTCTAGGGGGTTGGCCTTAAGGGGACATGAGCTGGTTTTCTAGGGGGTTGGCCTTAAGGGGACATGAGCTGGTTTTCTAGGGGGTTGGCCTTAAGGGGACATGAGCTGGTTTTCTAGGGGGTTGGCCTTAAGGGGACATGAGCTGGTTTTCTAGGGGGTTGGCCTTAAGGGGACATGAGCTGGTTTTCTAGGGGGTTGGCCTTAAGGGGACATGAGCTGGTTTTCTAGGGGGTTGGCCTTAAGGGGACATGAGCTGGTTTTCTAGGGGGTTGGCCTTAAGGGGACATGAGCTGGTTTTCAAGGGGGTTGGCCTTAAGGGGACATGAGCTGGTTATCTAGGGGGTTGGCCTTAAGGGGACATGAGCTGGTTTTCTAGGGGGTTGGCCTTAAGGGGACATGAGCTGGTTTTCTAGGGGGTTGGCCTTAAGGGGACATGAGCTGGTTTTCTAGGGGGTTGGCCTTAAGGGGACATGAGCTGGTTTTCTAGGGGGTTGGCCTTAAGGGGACATGAGCTGGTTTTCTAGGGGGTTGGCCTTAAGGGGACATGAGCTGGTTTTCTAGGGGGTTGGCCTTAAGGGGACATGAGCTGGTTTTCTAGGGGGTTGGCCTTAAGGGGACATGAGCTGGTTTTCTAGGGGGTTGGCCTTAAGGGGACATGAGCTGGTTGTCTAGGGGGTTGGCCTTAAGGGGACATGAGCTGGTTTTCTAGGGGGTTGGCCTTAAGAGGACATGAGCTGGTTTTCTAGGGGGTTGGCCTTAAGGGGACATGAGCTGGTTTTCTAGGGGGTTGGCCTTAAGGGGACATGAGCTGGTTTTCTAGGGGGTTGGCCTTAAGGGGACATGAGCTGGTTTTCTAGGGGGTTGGCCTTAAGGGGACATGAGCTGGTTTTCTAGGGGGTTGGCCTTAAGGGGACATGAGCTGGTTTTCTAGGGGGTTGGCCTTAAGGGGACATGAGCTGGTTTTCTAGGGGGTTGGCCTTAAGGGGACATGAGCTGGTTTTCTAGGGGGTTGGCCTTAAGGGGACATGAGCTGGTTTTCTGGGTCACTTTCTCCCTCATGTTTAGCTCCATTAGTTTTCAGATGTTAAGATGTTTGCCCTTTTAGGTAGTCTATTTTAAGACCTTTCGCCCCATTTCTTCGTCAATTTCGTGCTATTTAGGTGTCGATTTTTTCCCTGGCGAACGATAGTGAGCCTGTAATGTTGGAAGAACCGGCCTTTGGCCGGGAAATTTTTCTACCGAAAAATGTACCAATTAATCTAGAAGGGGGATCTAATGGATGATTTTTTTTTAATTTGATGGAGGTCTAGGGAGGAAACTAGAAACATAATGAATACATCCAAAAATCGCCCAAAAAGTTAACCATCTTCCTTTAAGGGAACTGGTTATTTGTTGGGCTCTATTTATTTACATAGGCATTTATTTTGTTTAGTTTCCTCCCTAGACCTCCGTCAAACTTTAAAAAAAAACGTCCATTAGAACTCCCTACGAGATTAATGTGTACATTTTTCGGTAGAAAAATGTCATTGCCGAAGGCCGGATCATCCATAATTACAGGCTCGCTATCGCTCGCCAGGAAAAAATCGACACCTAAAGGACACGAAAGGTCTTAATTTTTAGAAATAAATGGGACGGAAGGTCTTAAAATCGACAAACTAATAGGGCAAACGTCTTAAAATCTCAAAACTGCTGGGGATAACCATGAGGGAGAAAGGGGACCAGAAAAACGGCCCATCTCCCCTTAAGTTTTCGAAGCTACGACCATCTGAATCGAATCTTCTCCTTAACCCTTTCTGTACCGGTGCCGTCCTTTTAACTTTATTCTGGCTACTATTAGTGGATTTTATTGGGTTTAATAAGGGCCTCCATCAATTAACAGGCTTTGAACTATCTCACTTAACCCTTATTACTACCATAGATCCTTATTAAACTGCACACAATCCTCTAAATATAGCAAGTATAAAACATAATACACTTCTCCGGTACAGAAGGGGCTAGTGGCTCTTTTATAACAAGTATAAAACATAATACACTTCTCCGGTACAGAAGGGGCTAGTGGCTCTTTTTTATATTAATTAATTTGTAAATTTTTCGGTAGCAAAATGTCCCGGCCGAAGGCAGATTCCTTCTAAAATTACAGGCTCGCCATCGCTCGCCCGGAAAAATATAGACCTAAATGGCACAAAAGGTCTTAAATTGACAAAGAAATGGGACGAAAGGTTTTAAAAGCGTCAACATAATGGGCCGAACGTCTTAAAATCTCAAAAGTAATGGGGCTCAACACGAGGAAGAAAGGGGACCAGAAAAACTAACCCCCCCCCTTAAACCTCTCTGTACCGGGACGATGTTATTCAGCGGTGGAATAACCTCTAGACATAAACCCCTTCTGAACCAGCGACGTCTTTTTATATTTCTTTCTAGCTATATAATCTATTTTTATATTTCATTCTAGCTATATAATCTATTTTTATATTTCATTCTAGCTATATAATCTATTTTTATATTTCATTCTAGCTATATAATCTATTTTGTATTAACTTCACCACAACACCAAACACCTCCAATGAAATTAATGAAAGCATATATGTGATCCACCAGGATTCGAACCCGGGTTATCACACACAGATTTTAGACACCTTAACCATTACACCACCAAGACGTTAGACTATTTTGTGCAGCTAAAGCGGGTAGTACTTGTTTATTTGGTCTATATATTTAGCTATTATTATTATTATTATTAATATGTTTAGTTTCTTCGCCAGTCCTCCATCAAGGTTAAAAATTCACCCCCTAGAACCCCTTTCAAGATAAATGTGTACATTTTTCGGTAGAAAAATGTCACGGCCGAAGGCCAATTCCTTATATATTACAGGCTCGCTATCACTCGTCATGAAAAATCGGCACCTAAATGGCATGAAAGGTCTTAATATTGACAACAAAATGAGGCGAAAGGTCTCAAAATCGCCAAACTAACGGAAAGAACGTGTTAAAAAAGGAGACTATCTCCCCTTTAAGAAGGATCTGTGGTAGTAATAAGGGTTCATCAGGACCGTTCCAAGCCTGTTTATAAAAGGCGACTATCTACCCTTTAAGAAGGATCTGTAGTAGTAATAAGGGTTCATCAGGACCGTTCCAAGCCTGTTTATAAAAGGAGACTATCTACCCTTTAAGAAGGATCTGTGATAGTAATAAGGGTTCATCAGTTCTTTCGTTGGCATGGCGGGTGGTCGACTCTGAGAGTGTCCCGGTGTATTTGGAGACATCGAGGGAAATTCGTGGCCCGGGGACCTAAAAAAGTGGTGGGAAGTGAGATTGAGGACAGGGAACAGATAGTGTGAAGAAGAAAGGGGGTGGACGACGGGGAGAAGAGATACAGGAAGAAGAAGTGGGAAGGCGTGGGGGAGACGGAGCGGGACAGGGGACGCCACCTCAAACGTTTGCAGCGCGTCGACACGAGGGAGGGCCAGTCGGTCAACAAACGTATCTCTAGGTTGGGCGGCAGAAGCTTTGCCTCCCAAACTTATTACACGTTTGCGATACGGTCGACAAGTACGAGGGAGGGTGGTGGACGGCGACACTTCTCTTCTATACTGGCGTGAGCTCTTCCTTAATCTTAGCTCTTCCTTAATCTAAGCATTTTTCTCTTCAGATGTGCCCCACCTTCCACTGCCTGTATGTTTGTGAGTAAGGGGTGGTTGATTTTAGTGGGAGGTGGTGGGATTTGGGAATGATGACGAAGCAGGGAGGAGTGAAAAAGGTGATAAAGGGGAAGAGAGGGGTGAGCAGGGACTCTGCACAAGCAGGTAGGTCTAGGAGGAGGGCTGGTATCGTAACAAGGGGGGAAGAAAGAGGAGGGGAGGAAGCTGAGGAAGGAAATGGGATAGAGACCGATGAAGAGCAAGAAGCAGAGGTGCTAGATGATGATAGTATGATACAATGTGAGAAATGTGAATGTTGGGTGGAAGCGACGAAGATGGATGCCGAAGGCAAAAGAAGGGATAGTATTGAGAAAAAGTGAATGCTGTGCAGGATGTGCCTATTAATTACAGTGGAAGTTTTGAAGGAAAGACTGGAAGGGGTAATGAATAGGTTCAGAGATCAGGTAGTAGTAACAGAGAGGTTATTAAAGGTGTGGGAGAGTAGCAAGGATAAGAACCGAGGGGATAACAACATAGAAGCAGATCAAGACACAGGAAATGAAGGATCTGAAAATGGGGAGGGAAGCGGAGAGGAGACCACAGAGAGTCAGAGAGCAGAAGATGTAACAAAAGATGTGGAAGTAGGAACCAGAGTGAGAGAGGAAATAAGCACAGAGATATATGAAAGTGAGAGAGAGGACATAAGTGAGGGGAGGATTGGGGAGCAAATAAGAAGAATAGATGAGGCATGCGAGAAAGAAAAAAAACAGCAAAGATGGCAGGTGACGAGAAAGGGAAGGGTCGTGAAGGAGACTCAGGAAAGTGAAAGGGGCGAAAACATGGGAGAATGGGAAGAATGGTCGAATGCATTTCTGGGAAGCCAAATAACGAGTCAAAGGTCACTAAAGAACAGGGAAAAGAAGGAAGGGGTAAATGAGCAGAACGGTGGGGATGGAGTTGGAAAAGAAAGAGAGGAGGGAGAGCTGAGCTTGACAGATATGGACGAAGAGGTAAGTGAAATAGACTGCATAGAAGAGCGGAGAAGGGATAAACAAAGAGAGAGGACGGTAGGAAGGGAGGGAAGTAAAAGTAGGAGGGAAGAGGTACATAGAGTACAGGTAAACACAAGACCCAGGGGTAAGAGGGGGGATTGGGAGAGAAGGAGCAGTGGGAGAACACAAGTAGAGCCCGAAAAAGGGAAGAGTAGGAGCGGTAGTAGTGAGGCGGAAACAAGGGAGAGGACAGTAGAAACGAGTGCGGTGAGGGGGACAAATAAAATAGGAGGAAGCGGGAATAATAAGAGGGAAAGAAGGCTGAAGAAAACAGTGATATGTGGAGATAGCACCTTCAGGAATATGGGAAGGATTTTAGATAACTCGGAAAGGGAAGTAGTTAGCCTAAGAAGGGCAGGAATATGGGAGGTAATGAAGCAGGCAAGAAACATAAATTTTGAGGGGGGGGGGGAAGGAACCTTAGTAATACAGGGAGGGGGAAATGGTCTGGAGATGCAAGGAGTGAGGGGAACAATGGCAGAGATTGAAGAAGGATTAAGGGAAATAAGAAAGAAAGAAAAGAGAGTGAACATAGTAATGGTGGGAATCCTGAGGAGGCCCAAAGAGAGCTGGAGTTATGAGAAGGTAAGGATTGCGACAAATGATGATATTAAGGAGCTTACAAAGTGCATGAACTCTGTGCTAAAGGAAAAGGGGATTAAAGGATTTAGTTTCCTAGATTTGGATAGAGAGGTGGATTCTGGGAGTTTTGAAGAAGATGGGTGGCACCTAAAAAGGGAGGAGGAAAGACATATAGCAGAGAGGATAGAGGAGATTGTTAGACGAGAAGAGAGGTGGTCGGCACGGGAGAAGAACAAAGTAGATTGACTATCAACGAATAAGGGAGAGGAAGTAGGGGCAGAGGGAGGAGAAGGGATGGAAAATGAAGGAGCAGGAGATTCAATACAGGGGGGAAAGGGTAGAGGAAAAAAGAGGGAGATAGGGGGGGGGATAGTCTTGGAAGAAAGGAGATTATAGACAGTAGTGCGAAGAATAGGGAAAACAATGGGAGTGGAGGAGAAGTAAAGGAAACAAATAAGGAGCCAGGGGGAGTAGAAGAGGAAAGGAAGGGGGGGAGACAGGAATGTAGGAGGAAGAAGAAAAAGAAACAAGAATTCCATGGAGAGGATAAGGGGGAAATAATAATTGGGTGTGTGAATGTTAATGGATGGAGGCCGGGAATGATGGAGGAAATAGAGAGAGAAGCAGAGGAAGGAAGGTTGAATATTTGTGGAATAGTAGAAACAAAATTGAAGGGGAAGATAGAATGGGGAGGGGAGAAGTATGAAGTAATAGGGAAAGGAAGAGAGAAAACACAGACAAAGGGTGGAGGAGTCGCAGTGGTGATAGAAAAAGAAAAATGGGAAGTTGAACAGGTGAACTTGGGGGAAGGGGAAGACCAGGAGGACATACTAGTAGTGAGGGTGGAAGGGAAAGGGGAAAGGAAAAGAGCTAATTTTATGCTGATTATATGCTATATGACGGTAGAGGGAGGGCTGAGAGAGAGGGAGGAAAATCGGAGAAAATACGAAGTAATAAGGGCTGTGATGAGAGGAAACGAAGATGAAATCATAATAATGGGGGATATGAATGCTCACACAGGAATCTTAGGGGAACAAATCAATAGGAATGGGAAGTTATTGATAGACCTATGTGAGGATGAGCAGTTAGAAAATTTGAATATGGTAGAGGCGGAGGGGAAAGTAACATGGAGAGGAAGAGAAGGGAGGAGGTCATCTATTGATTATATATTAGTGAACAGGAAAGCAGGAGAGAGAGTGATAGAAATGGTAGTAGATGAAGAAAGAAACTGAAATAAGCAGTGACCATAACCTGCTGAAACTAAGATACAACATAAAGTCTCACAAGGAGAAGATAGAGAAGTGTAGAGAGGCTAGTAAGCCAGAAAGATGGAAAATGAAGGAGGCGGAGTGGGGGAGGTTTAGGGAGGAAATAGGGAATATGGATATAGATGAAGTAGGGGGAGGGAGTGCAATGCAAATTGATAAGAGGATAGAGAGGGAAATAAATAAGGTAGCAGAGAGAGTGTTAGAGAAGGAGAAAATAGGGAGGAAAGGTAGAGGAATGAAAGGATGGTGGAATACAGACATTAAGGAGGCGAGGAAGAAGAGGAAAGAGAGGAATAGGATTAGGAAAGAGTTGGAGAAGGGGAAAAAGAGAGGGGAAAATATAAGTGAGGAGGAAATTCGAATAGCAAGGGAAGAATACGAGAGGGAAAGGAAAAACACAAAAAACTTAATAAGAGGAGCAATAGAGAAGCATGAACAGAAAGAAATTGACAGGATAAAAGAGAAGGGGGACAAAGGAAAAGCTGAGTGGTATAGATGGCTAAAAAGAGAAAAAAGGAGGGAAAAGGTAGTAGTGGAGCTGAATGTAGGTGGGGAAAAAGTTAGGGATGTAAATAAAATTGGAGAGGAAATAAAAAGATACTGGGAGGAAGTGGGAGGGGTAAATGACCAAATAAGAGTAGGGCAATGGAATATTGAACTAAATGAGGAAGAAATAGATGAAAATATGAATGAGATGGTGAGTGAGGAGGAGATTAGGAGGAGTGTGAAGAAGCTGAAGAGAAACAAAGCGGCAGGACCGGATGGGATAACAGCAGAGATGTATATTGAAGGAGGGGAGATGATAGTTAGGATGTTGAAGAAGCTATTTGATAAAATATGGGAGGAGGAAGAAATACCAGCAAGATGGAAAGAAGAAAGGGTCACATTGATTTACAAAGGAGGAGCAAAAAATGTGCACGAAATGGGGAGTTATAGACCAATAACGGTAATAAACATAATAAATAAGATATGTTATGGGATACTAAAGGAGAGGGTAGGAGAGTATGTAGAAGAAAGGATCCTACTTAGTGAAGAGCAAAATGGGTTTAGGAAGGGGAGAAGAGGAACAGACAATATATTTATATTAGATGAGATTATAGAGAAAAAGGCAAAGCAAGGGAAATGTGTGTTTATAGTGTGTTTGGATGTGGAGAAGGCATATGATAAGATTAGTAGGGAAGTTGCAGAAGCAGTGATGGAGAAACTAGGAGTGAGTAGGAAGATAAGGAACATGATAATGAATATGTATGAAGGGGCGGAGACAGAGATTGTGTGGAAAAATATTGCAGTGAAAGGAATCAGGAGAAGGAAAGGGTTAAGGCAGGGATGTAACCTGTCACCATTAATTTTTGCAATGTGCATGGAGGAGTTGGTGAGGAGAATTAAGAGTAAGGGTCAAGGAGTGAAAATAGGGCAGTATAGGCTAGCAATTCTGACGTTTGCTGATGATGTTGTGTTGACAGCAGAGACAGAGGAAGATATGGGGGAAATGTTACAGGAGGCGGAAAGGTTTGGCAGAGACCTAGAAATGAATTTCAGTGTAGAGAAAAGCAGTATGATAGTAGTAAATGGACCAGAGGCAGTAGAAATGAGGATAGGAGGGGAAAGAATAGAAACAAGGGAGGAAGTGAAGTATTTAGGGGTATGGATAGGGAGGGAAGGGCGACAAAGGACAATGAATGAGAAAATCATGAAGGTGGAGCAGTGTAGTGGGAAACTGTGGAATGTGACAAAAACCAGAGTAAATAAATATAAAATAGTAAGAGAGGTGTGGAAGGACTTTGAAGTGCCGAGAATAATGTACGGGATGGATGTGAGAGGGAGTACAGGGGGAGAAATAAATAGACTGGAGACGGGACAAAATAAAATAGGAAGAATGGGGTTAGGAGCAAGAAGGTGGACAGCAAATGAAGCAGTGAGAGGGGAGATGGGATGGAGTACGTTTGAGGAGAGAGTGGCGAAGGCGAAGTTGAGGTACAAGAGTAGGGTGGAGGAGATGGAGGATCATAGGTGGCCAAGGAGAGTAAATGAATGGGGGGAGGGGAAGAGTAGATGGGCAAAAGAGTGTAAGAGAAAACTGAAAAAAATAGGAGTGAAACAAAGAAGGGTGGGAGAGGAGTGGAGAGATGTAGGGAGTAATACAGGACTAGGTCAGGGAAGGAGACTAGAGAAAGAGATAGGAACGAGAGTGAAGGAAGTAGGAAGACAGGAATGGAAGAGAAATATGGAGAAGAAAAGTACACTGATAAGATATAGAAGCAAGGGGAGACCGAGAAAAGAGGAGTTCTATGACGGAAGTTGGGGAGCTGAACTACTGTTTAAGGCTAGGGCAGGAGCATTAGAGACAAATAGGAGAACATGGAGGTGGAATGGGGGGGTGAAAGAGTGTCTACAGTGTGAGGTGGGAGGGAGGAGAGTGGAGGAGACAATAGAACATATAGTGACAGAGTGCCAGGGGTATGCAGAGGAGAGAGAGGGGTTGGAAAATGAGTTGAAACGGGTGGTAGGGTAGAGGGAATGGGAAGAGCAGAAAGAGGAGGAGGATGAGGGTGTACAATTTGTGTTAGGTCTCGAGACAGAAGAGGGGGTAGATGGGGAAATGGGGAAAAGAATGAAGGTAGTGAAAAGATTCCTGGAGCAGGTGTGGCAGAAGAGAAAACGGAATAGGATAGAATAGGATGAGGGGGAGAAGGGGACCAGAGCGGGGGAGGAAGAAAAATGGGATTAAATAGTAGAGAGGGGAAAAGATAAATTAAGATAAGGAGAGAACAAGATATTGGGGGGTGGAGGAGGGGGTAAAATAGGGAGAGGAGAGTTCTGCTTAAGCTATATACTTCAATTCTTTGTCTTTAACTATCCTTTCTACGACTACATAATTTCTAAACTAATTCTTAAATCTAGCTCTAGCTGTTTCTGGAGAAGTCACCGGTGCATAGGTGAGCTGGCTTTGAGAGGGGACAGCAACTCCACAAAAAGAAGAAGAAGAAGAAGAGGACCGTTCCAAGCCTGTTTATAAAAGGAGACTATCTCCCCTTTAAGAAGGATCTGTGGTAGTAATAAGGGTTCATCAGGACCGTTCCAAGCCTGTTTATAAAAGACGACTATCTACCCTTTAAGAAGGATCTGTGGTAGTAATAAGGGTTCATCAGGACCGTTCCAAGCCTGTTTATAAAAGGCGACTATCTACCATTTAAGAAGGATCTGTGGTAGTAATAAGGGTTCATCAGGACCGTTCCAAGCCTGTTAATACCTCGAGGCCCTTTTTGAACTGAATAAGAACGTCAAATAGTAGCCAGCATACGATTAAGGGGGAGGTAGTCACTTTTTCTGGACACCCTTGTCCCTCATGTTTAGCCCATTAGTTTGGCGATTTAGAGACCTTTCGACTAATTTCTTTGTCAATATTAAGACATTTGTGCCATTTAAGCGTCGATTTTTTCCTGGCGAGCGATAGCTAGCCAGTAATTTTAGAAGGAACCGGCCGAATTTTTCTACCGAAAAATTTACAAAATTATCTTGAAAGGGGGTCTAGGGGGTGTTTTTGTTGTTGTTCAAGCTTCGTGGAGGTCTAGCGAGGAAACTAATACATAAACAAATAGATAAACACATAGGCCAAAAAACAAGCACTACCCCCTTAAAAGGACGGCCCCGGTACTGAAATGGTTAACCCCTTCTGTACCGACCACGTCTTTTGTACTTCATTCTGGCTACTATTAGACGATTGTATTCAGTTTAAAAAGGGTCTCGAGCAATTATTAGGCTTCGAACGATCTCACTGATGGTTCACTTTTTGGGCGATTTTTGCATGAATTCATTATTTTTCTAGTTACCTCCATCAAATTTAAAAAAAATCCATTAGATCCCAATTCTAGATTAATTTGAACATTTTTCGGTAAAAAAAATCCCGGCCGAAGGCCGGTTCTTCCAACATTACAGGCTCACTATCGTTCGCCAGGGAAACAGTCGACACCTAAATAGCAGGAAAGGTCTAAATATTGACGAAGAAATGGGGCAAAAAGTCTTAAAATCAACTAACTAATGGGGCAAACATCTTAACCCCTTCAAGCTCTGACGCGTTTTAGCAGTTTATTTTGGCTATCATTAGACTATTATATGCAGCTTCGGAAGAATCTGTGGGTATTAAAAGGGTAAATACTATCTCAATCAACCCCTTGACTTCCGTATACCGTTACTAATCTGAATAACATCGTCTAATAATTACCAGAAAACAGAACAGAAACGCGTATTGGAGCTTCAGAGGGTTAACATCTGAAAACTAATGGGGCTAAACATGAGGTAGAAAGTGGTCCAGAAAACCGGCCCATCTCCCCTTAACCCTTTTCCCTACCCCAAATCCTTCTTAACCCCTTCTGTACCGGCGACGTCTTTTAACGTTTTATTCTAGCTATATTTAGACGATTTTGTGCAGTTTAGGAAGGATCTGTGGTGGTAGAAATGGTTAAGTGAGATAGTTGGAAGCCTGTTAATTGCTGAAGGTCCTTTTTAAACTGAATATATTCGTCCAATAGTAGCTACAATAAAAAAAAAAACGTCGTCGGTACTGAAGGGGTTAAGCTGAAAAACATCATCTAAATATAACCGTGTTGGTGGTGTAATGGTTCAGATGCTTATGTTCTGGGTGTGGTGTCCCGAGTTCGAATCCCAGGAGGACCATATGCTTTCATTAGTTTATTTAAGTACATTGGGGATTGTAATTGACGATTAATGTTAAGAACGGGGTGTTACTTAATAAGACGTGACCGGTACAGAAGGGGTTAATGGAATATAAACTATCACAGCTATAGCTTTCTGACGCCCACACAACCTTCCTAAGCTGCATAAAATATATAGAGACGTGACCGGTACAGAAGGGGTTAATGGAATATAAACTATCACAGCTATAGCTTTCTGACACCCACACAACCTTCCTAAGCTGCATAAAATCATCTAACCACGACTAATACCAAATATAAAGAGACGTCACGGGTACCGAAAGGGATTCATGCTTGGCCTAATGATCTTAACAGGGTAGTGCTTGTTTTGTTGGTCTACAGTATATATACAGTATATATATATATATGTACTAATATATATATACAGTATATATATATATATATGTACTAATATATGTTTTAGTTTCCTCGCTAGACTTACATCAGTCTTATAAAAACACCCCCTAGACACCCTTTCAAGATAGATTTGTACAATTTTCGGTAGAAAAATGTCCCGGCCAAAGGCTGGTTCCTTCTAAAATTACAGGCTCGCTATTGCTCCCAGGAAAAAAATAGACACCTAAATGGCACGAAAGGTCTAAATAT
The DNA here is from genome assembly GCA_032716605.1 of Paralithodes platypus. Classification (NCBI taxonomy): domain Eukaryota; kingdom Metazoa; phylum Arthropoda; class Malacostraca; order Decapoda; family Lithodidae; genus Paralithodes; species Paralithodes platypus. The sequence continues at coordinate 70,852,938 of CM064483.1, forward strand.
TGACAAAGAAATGAGGCGAAAAGTCTCAAAATCGCCAAACTAACGGAACGAACGTCTTAAAATGTCAAAACTAATATGCTAAACATGAGGGAGAAGGGGATCCAGAAAATGCGAATACCTGCCTCTTAAATAACCATATATAATATTACATAACCTGTCTTAATAGCATAGTGGTTAGTGGGCTGAATTTCGGTGTGAGTATCATAGGTTCGAATCCTTTGAGTACCATATGTATTCATTAAGGGGGGATGGGCTGGTTTTCTGGACCACTTTCTCCCTCATGTTTAGCCCATTATTTTTCAGATGTTAAAATGTTTGCCCCATTAGTTAGTCGATTTTAAGACCTTTCGCCCCCTTTCTTCGTAAATATTTAGACCTTTCGTGTTATTTAGGTGTCGATTTTTCCCCTGGCAAACCACAGTGAGCCTGTAATGTTGGAAGAACCGGCCTTCGGCCGGGAAATTTTTCTACCGAAAAATGTACAAATTAATCTAGAAGGGGGATCTAATGGATGTTTTTTTGTTTTTTTATTTGATGGAGGTCTAGTGAAGAAACTAGAAAAATAATAAATACATGCAAAAATAATAAATACATGCAAAAATAATGAATACATGCAAACATAATGAATACATGCAAAAATAATGAATACATGCAAAAATAATGAATACATGCAAAAATAATGAATACATGCAAAAATAATGAATACATGCAAAAATAATGAATACATGCAAAAATAATGAATACATGCAAAAATAATGAATACATGCAAAATAATGAATACATGCAAAAATAATGAATACATGCAAAAATAATGAATACATGCAAAAATAATGAATACATGCAAAAATAATGAATACATGCAAAAATAATGAATACATGCAAAAATCGCCCAAAAAGTTAACCATCTCCCCATTAAGTTCATTGATTTCATTAACCCCTTCTGTACCGGCGACGTCTTTTATATTTTATTTTAGCTATATATATTTAGAGGATTTTATGCAGTTTAAGAATAATCTGTGGTAGGAAAAAGGGTTAAGTGAAATAGTTCGAAGCCTGTTAATTGCTGAAGGTTCTTTTTAAACTGAATGAAATCGTCTAATAGTAGCCAGAATAAAGTTAAAAAGACGTCGTCGGTACAGAAGGGGTTAAGTGGTCGGTATAATTCTAGCAGTGGCTCCGACTTGATTTGGGTAATACATTTGTGTTTGTTCGTCTATTTATAGACTTAAAATTACTTATTGGTTTCTGGCAGGTTGGAATCCCGGTGGATCACATGCTTTCATTCATTTCATTGGGAGTTGTTTGGTGTTGGAGTGAAATTAATTAATTAAAATGTATTATAAACTGGGGCATTTTCGTTTGATAAGATATACTAGGTTAGGTTGTTAGATTAGGCTGATAAAAAAACTAAATTGCACCAATTCTTAATATTACAAAACATGAAATATGAAGCAAAACTAGGGAATTAAAAAAGCATCCATGCTAAAATCGTTCTCGAGCCATTGCTAGAATTTTACCAAGGGTTCGAATAATTTAGATTATATATTATTTTTGCGTTCATATTGGATTGTTAGGAGGGGGGAGGGGGGGGGGGGGACTGAGTACTTAGGGGGGAGGACTTAACAATGATAGTGTGCCCATGTAGGGGAGGGGGGGAGCAAATTGGCAGGGTGGAGGGGGTGGCTAACCTATGAGGGAGGGGTTGTTAGGGGGGGGGGGGGGTAAATTGACGCATGTAGAGCAGTTATGGGGGGAAGGGGGAGGTGGGAGTGACTGAGCAAGGAAAGAGTGCCCTGTTTGGGTGTGTGGGGGGGGGGAGGGGGGGTTACTTTACCAATGTGAGCACCACGTCAGCCCCCTCCTGGCCAATCAACCCCCCCCCCCCTCCACTCACACACCCACACACCCCTCATAACTCATACCTAGGGACCCCGCCACCAGAGAAGGTCAGTTGGTGGTTGGACTTGGTGGAAGGGTGACGTGTGTGTGATCTTGGAAGGGTTAAGGGGTCTGCTTATTTTTAGAGTCTACCGGTATTTATTTATATATTAATTTATTTTGTTTATTTTAACCCCTTCTTTACCGGTGATGTATTTTGTATTTGATTTCAGCTACATTTAGACGGTTTTATGTAACTTAGGAAGGATACATGGTAGCTAAAAGGATTGATTGAGGTAGTCTGTAGCTCTTTAATTCTCCCTACCAACAATTCCTTGAGACCTCTGGTGGCCGCTTCTGAACTAGCGCCAGAGCTACGACTGTAGACATCGCTATACCAAACACCTAGGATATGCACAGTTTATCTCAATTTTTGTGTGATTCTACACGTTTTTATTATACAGTATACAAAGGAGTACAAAGGAGTACAAAGGAAATCAAGCAACAACAGATCTAGTGACCCTTCTAGGCTGCTTGTCCTCCAAAACACTGAGGATCAAGTGTCCAAACAGTGGTTTAGAGTGGGTAAGGGAACATTGGAAAGGGAACTACTGCCCTGGAACTAATGTCCGTGGCAGTACTAGGAAGTTAGTAGGGGACATATGGGTTAGTAACTGAGGGGAGGATAAAATAAAGTTATTCATTTACAAACGCAGTCAGTCACAGGTTTGATGCGAGATATTTGTCTAGGCGGAGTTTAAATGAATCAACGGTGCTGCAGTCTATACCGTCTCGGGGAAGCCCATTCCACAAGTTGACAACTCGATTGAAGAAGAAATTCTTAGATTCGTGTGAGTTAAAAGATTTACCAATAATTTTGCAACCGTTTCCCCGCGTGTAATTAGATTGGTCGATAGTGAAGTACTTACTACAGTTCATATTGTCGATGCCTTTGATGATTTTAAACACTTGAATTAAGTCGCCTCTTAATCTGCGCTGGGTTAAAGGAAATAGATTTAATTCTCTAAGATGCTCTTCGTATGGTTTGTTCTTTTGGCTAGGTATCATTTTGGTAACTCTACGTTGAACTCGTTCTAGCTTGTTTATGTCCTTTTGGTAATAAGGGCACCAGCATTGAACGCAGTATTCCAGAAGAGGGCGGACTAAGGAATTGTAAAGGGTTAGGATAACGTCTTTGGATTTATGCTCAAATGACCTGCCTATAAAGCTAATTATTTTGTTTGCCTTCTTAACAACTTCTGAACATTGTTGACTCGGTTTTAGGTTACTCGATATTGTTACTCCCAGATCGGTTTCTCTGTTTACATTCTTACGCTGAGTGCCATTCATCGAATAGTTTGCTTTCTCATTTAGGTATCCGATATGTAGTACTTTACATTTATCCGCATTGAAACTCATTTGCCAAATTTGGGCCCAATGTGACAATTTATCTAGATTGTGTTGCATATCGTCAACTTGATCTTTTGAGAGTACGCTATTTGCAATTTTTGTATCGTCAGGAAATTTTGAGATTGTACAGGTGAGACCCTCATCTATGTCGTTGATGTCAATTAGAAAGATAATTGGTCCTAGTACCGATCCCTGGGGTACCCCGCTACTTACATTGGTCCATTTAGATGCCTTACCGTTTATGACTACTCTTTGCTTTCTGTCGCTGAGCCAATTTTCTATCCATTTCAACACACCGTCTTGTATTCCATGAGCTTTTAGTTTTAGCAGTAAACGTTTGTGGGGACCAAAGTATGTGTCAGCTACATAAACTTCAAGACAGTCAACAAATACGCACAAGCCTACGATTTATTATGCAGTTTCGAATTCTGCATAATAATCTGATTATGTACATATACGACTACACTAAGTGCTTATATAGTATAGTAATAAAGGGAAAGTCCATATGCAGCAGATAATGACTACAAACATAATTATAAACTGATTAATTATCATAACAAAATTGGCGGGAAAATACCTGCTGACTTTGTATTGTAAATATAAGTTATTTATGAATATGGGTGATTTTAAAATATATAAAACAAAAGTATGCATAGACCAAAGTATGTGTCAGCTACAGAAACTTCAAGACAGTTAACAAATACGCACAAGCCTACGATGCATTATGCAGTTTCGAATTATGCATAATAATCTGAGTATGTACATATATTCCAACTGCGCTATAGTAGCCTAATGTATAGACGAATGGAAGGAGTAATTAATGGGGCACTTAACCCTAGGGAAGGCCCCTCTATAAATTGCTCCTGAACCAGAATGAATTATTATGTTTTTTATACCAACCAACTTCACATCTAAACTCAATTAATGAAATCAACAAATACATGTGGCACTCCAAGGACTCTAACCTAGGATACTCGCATCGAAATTCCGCGCACTATGCATTACGCTATCAAGACAGTTACAAAATATGCACAAGCCTCCGATTTATTATGCAGTTTGGAATCCTGCATATTAATATAGAGCAATATAACTTTACTCGTACTAAAAGGGTAATTAAATAACATTTATATTGTTAAGGGGGGTGACCCGTTGTGTTGGTCTATTATTTCAATTATTCCTATATTTAAATTATTTAAATTATTCCTATATTTCAATTATTCCTATATTTCAATTATTCCTATATTTCAATTATTCCTATATTTCTTAGTATTTTTGTTTTCTCGCTAGACTTCCATCAAGCTTGGAAAAACACTCCCTTAACCAATCCCCCCCCCCCCTGACTCCTTCAAGATAAATTTGTAGGCTACATTTTGCGGCTGAAGGCCAGTTCCTCTTAAAATATCAAGCTCACTATCGCTCGCCAGGAAAAAAACTACACCTAATTGGCACGAAAGGTCTTAAAATTGTCAACGAAATGGGACAGAAGGTGTTAAAATCGCCAAACTAAGGAAACAAATGTTTTAAACTCGCAAAACTATTGTGGCTAAGCATGAGGGAGAAGGGGGTCCAGAAGAAGCTACTATAAATATGAACATGTTACAGTGTAGACTAATTATGAAGTTAATGGCCAAAAGTCAAATATGGTGACTGGCAACTTCACCACTAGGCCGTATACCTTCCCCTTAAAAGAATTATATTTATTGTGTTATGAAGAACTGTTCAAACTTAGATTACAACAAGATATAGTGGAATAAATAAATACAGATAGGATAAAGTGAGTCTAGTAGTGGGATAATATAGGCATTATTTCCAATGTTTGAACATGGCAATAGGATAAAGTGAGTCTATTAGTGGGATAATATAGGCATTATTTCCAATGTTTGAACATGGCAATGGGATAAAGTGAGTCTAGTAGAGGGATAATATAGGCATTATTTCCAATGTTTGAACATGGCAATAGGATAAAGTGAGTCTATTAGTTGGATAATATAGGCATTATTTCCAATGTTTGAACATGGCAATGGGATAAAGTGAGTCTATTAGTGGGATAATATAGGCATTATTTCCAATGTTTGAACATGGCAATAGGATAAAGTGAATCTAGTAGTGGGATAATATAGGCATTATTTCCAATGTTTGAACATGGCAATAGGATAAAGTGAGTCTATTAGTCGGGTAATATAGGCATTATTTCCAATGTTTGAACATGGCAAATAAATTAGCTTCACACAATATTCATGTTGCTACTGCTACTACTACTACTACTACTGTTGAAGGGTGGTCCTGGTTTCTATGCAGGTCCACAGTGTACTTATCTTAACGGTGGAATAAGTTAAACACTGGTAATCTTGAAGTAGTTCTTTTAGAGGAGAGAGTTGGATACATTGATAGGCACGCCTGTAGAAGGTGGAGACGTGGCCATATCTGCCCGTAAACAATACCCCTAGCGGGAATAATGGACAACACTCATAACTGCCATATGGGCCCATATAGGTGAGTGCCTGTAAATGCTAGGGTACATATTTATTATAAAGAGGTGTTATATATACTGTAGATGCTGATGCACCTATAAGAACTGGTGCACTTATTTCTCATATACCTACACCTCTCTCCCCCCCTCACGCTCGTAGTTCAATCTCGAGCGGACTCCTTTTTCCTCGAGTCGTACTGAACAACGTGGGGCAACTGCGGGATTATATGCTAAGGACATCTGTTTCTGAACATTGCAAGGGGCCACAGGGGACTGGGGGAGGGGGTCAACACTTTGGGGTACAGGGCGGAGAAAGCGGCGGTTTTGCCACCACACGCGACCACTAGGGAGACGTACCTCGTAGTCCCTGGACTTGCCAAGACTCATGACAACCGCCACCTTGTCCCAGCGTTGCGATGTCGGGTCTTGGATCCGAACTTGCTGACCGACACGTAACCTGGGGAGGGGTTGTGCGTGCGCATCGTACCGGGTCTTAACCTGCTCGGCACGGTCGGCTGCACGTCTGTCACAGTCCTCGGCTTTGGTCTGCCACTCCTTAGCGAAGGATCGGGGATGGGCAGGGAGATATGTCCGAAGAGGAAGGCCATACAAGAATTGAGCGGGGGAGCGGCCAGTGAAGTTGGGGGTGTTCCGGAGTTCCAAGAGACCCCGGTCGAAGTCCTCACAATCAATGTTGCCAGAGGGTGCAGTCTTCAGGATGAGGTGCTTGATAGACTTCACTGCAGCCTCGGCATGGCCGTTCGATTGTGGGTAATGTGGTGATGTTACCACATGGACTCCCCATCGCTCCATAAAGTCCCGAAAATCGTGGCTGGTGAATTGTGGGCCTCCATCGGTCCTCAGACGGAGGGGAACACCAACTTCCCGGAAGTAGCGACAGAAGGTCATGATAGTCGCAGATGCAGTAGTGTCGCCTTTGCAGGGGACGACGACAGGCCACCCCGAGAGACGATCGACCACGACCAGGAAGGACTTCCCGGCAACCATGAAAAAGTTGGCCGAAACGGACTCAAAGGGCCTCGTAGGGTTGTCGTCATTCATGAGGGATTCCTTCTGGAGGCTAGGCTGGACGATCTGGCACAATTTGCAAGCATGAACAGTGCTGGTGATGTCGGAATCTATCCCCGGCCAGAAGACAGCCTGCCTCGCTCTGCGCTTGGTGGCCTCCACACCTCGGTGACTGTCTTGGAGTTGCTGCAGGGTGCGGCGGCGGAGAGCAGCAGGAACCACGATTCTAGGGCCATAGAGGACGAGGTCACCATCAGCATAGAGGTCGTCCCATATCTTCCAGTATGGGAGCATGGAGTTGTGGAGGTCATACCGGTTGGCAGGGAATCCTGAGGTGACACAGTCGAGTAGGCGGACATACGAAGGGTCCGCTCTTGCTGCGGCTCGAAGATCCTGTAGAGTCCTGTCGGCGTCTTGAACTGAAGATTCTCCTGGGTTGACTACGTCCTTTGTGGTCACTACTGTCCTGAGGTGAGCGGCGGCAGCCTCGCACCTGTTGACATGTGTGATTTCCAAGATGGGCTTAGGAAAGTCAGGAAATATGATGGCTAACTCCCTGCAATGGCCATAAGAAAGCAGAGGAGTTTGGACACTGTCGTGTACTTGAATCAGGGCGGAACACGATCTCTTGCCTAAGGTGAGGGTTGCCTGGAACACACCCAGAGCAGGTGCCATCTGGGAGCCATCTGCCGTGAGCGTCATAGTAGGCGACGGGGCATGCAGACTGCTCCTAGGGATACCCAGACAATTGAGGTGTCGCTGGCCAATCACCGTAACGTCAGAACCTGTGTCTGGTAGCATCCGTAGGCGGGATTTGACATCACCGTACGAAAGGGTGACGAAGATGGGTTGTGGTGTCTTGTCAGCAGAGGAAGAAGTTGATCCCACACGACGACAGTTGTTGTTCCACGCCTCGTGGGACGTGTCGGAGTCGGAGGAGGCACCACTGTTGCTTGGAGAACCACCTCTGCGTTTTTCCTTCTTCTTCGTCGCCTGACAACGCTATCATAATGCCCAATACGGCTACAGAGGCGGCATTGGGCCTTACTGGCGGGGCAATTGACTGTCCGTGACCAGTGGCCTTGTCGTCCACACCCGTTGCAGGTGCTCTGGGCAGCTGGACACTTGTCTGACCCATGATGGCGAGCACAACACTGGCAGAAATCAGCTGGCTTCGAAGAGATTGCGGTAGGCGGAGTCCTGCTGTCTTCTGGAGCTTTTCTGTCTTGCTTGTAGGAAGAGATGGCTCTCAACTGGTCAGAAGGAGCACTAATGGCCGTTGTCGCAGACCTAGCGGCCTCATATGAACGGCATGTAGTTACAACGTCCTGCAGTGATGACTTGGAGTCCAGGGAGATGAGTTTCTGTACCAGCTCCTTGTCTCTGATGCCCATAAGGATCACCATCTTGAGCTGTGTTTCCTCGCAGACAGACAAATTTCCAGGGCACACATCAACTTCCTCTGAAATTCGTTTAAGGCGGACATAAAACTCCGCAAATGACTCTCCTTCAAGCTGTGAGCAACTTAACAGCTCTCGTTGACGAAGTGCCTCATTCCTTAGTCCCTTGATGTGAGTCTGCAGGGCGTCCAACACCTCATCAACCGTCTTGTCAGTGGAAGGAAGGGGCGATCTGAAGGGTGTGTTCTTAGATGCGCTGCATTTCAAGGGTAAGACACATGCGAAGCTGGATCATTTGCTTTGCCGGAGGTAATTTGGAGAGGTCCACCATTACTGCGTAGTCCGCCCAGCGTCGTCTCCACTCACGGAACATCTGAAAGGTGGCGTCGGCTTTCAGTGGTGGAGGGGTCTGGGCTGTAGCCTACTGTGGTGGGGGAGGTGCTGAAGGGTTTAAAGAGGAAAAGTGTTGCTGCTGGGTTGTGGAAGGGGCCAACAGTTGAATTAAAGCCTGGAATTTAGCATTCTCCTCTTCTCTTCTGATAGCATCCTCTTCTCTTCTGATAGCATCCTCTTGTCTCCTTAGGTCATCAGCCTCTCTTCTCATTAGCTCAGCATGCTTCCTAGCTTCCTCCAGATACTTGATAAACTGTAGGAAATCTGCCTCAGAGGGAGCTGAGGGAGCAGTTGGGGGGTAAGGAGTGAGGTGGGGTGGATGTGTGGGAGATAGTCGTGCTTGGTCATTCTCCTGGTCTGACATTATCTTGGTTGGGTGACAGACAGACAGGTAGATAACAAAAACAGAAAGAAACTCTCACTGGAACAATTTTTCTGGAAATAACAGGGTTCTTGCTCATAGAAGTTGCTGGTAACTAGTGCGTGCGTGGGACTGTCTGTGCAACGGTCCCAGTGTATGCGTACGTATGTGTGTTCACTCCCGGGCCTCCTCAGTGTTGCTCTGGCCGTGGTGAGGGGAGGGTCTGCTGCTTCACGCTCTCGCTTCCCAATGTGGGCCAACGCTCATGATATGCTTACCCAAGCTTACACACATAATAAATGCACACAAAACACTGCACTAGTAATGCACAACACTTCACTGATCACGCTGTACATCCAGGGGGCACTGAACACTGCATTCCAAGATAAAATCCTGGGTAGTCACTTCAAAGTTGCTGGCTTGGTTTGAAGGAAGATGGTGGTTTCAAAATCAACTCTTATAACTCTGTATATACACACTGCGCCATGTTGAGGGGTGGTCCTGGTTGCTATGCAGGTCCACAGTGTACTTATCATAACGGTGGAATAAGTTAAACACTGGTAATCTTGAAGTAGTTCTTATTAGAGGAGAGAGTTGGATACATTGATAGGCACGCCTGTAGAAGGTGGAGACGTGGCCATATCTGCCCGTAAACAATACCCCTAGCGGGAATAATGGACAACACTCATAACTGCCATATGGGCCCATATAGGTGAGTGCCTGTAAATGCTAGGGTACATATTTATTATAGATAGGTGTTATATATACTGTAGATGCTGATGCACCTATAAGAACTGGTGCACTTATTTCTCATATACCTACAACTACTACTACTACTACTACTTCTACTGCTACTATTACTACTACTACTAAGTCGTTTACTACTATTACTATAGTCTATTCACTGTAAGTAGGCGATAAATCATGACCTCTATCCTCTGTAACTCAAAAAGGGCTAGAGCAAATCGGCTGTAAATTTCCACATCTATTCCTTGACGGACTCTTCCCAAATGGTAGAAATATTACCTCGATTACTCCAGTCGTTTTTGAGCTACAGAGGTTAGGGGTCATGATTTGTCGCCTACTTACTGCGAATAGACTATAGGCTGGATTAAGTTGACTAACGTCAGCCAGAAAAATCTGAAAAAACTCGCCATCAATGGTGACAAACCTAAAATAATAAAGTTATACAAATAATTGAAATTTCTAACTACTTTATTCGTTCTGTGAATAAGCATTGATTTAATGTGCCGGACAATTTCAATATTTGTAGTATCAAAATTTTCCAAGTTTAAAATATCACGCTTCCTACACAGAAATCATAATATAGTTAAGAAAGTACACTAACACGTTTATTCTGTATCGTGTTAATAATTAATAATAAAATGACACTACTTTATACATATGAGAGATAAATCGAATAAAACAAATATTCATTGTACTATAGAAGCAGCCTTTAATATACACCAGTATAAATACATAAACAAAAAAAATATGAAAAATATATATAATTATTTTTCTATTTTAAAACTTGTTTCTGGAAGAAGATTTTTTTTTCCCACCAATCCGTTGCCATACGGACAATCTCGGCTGCCTTTTGTTTTCTCAAGCGAGCTCTTGTGTTGGGGTGAGGCCTCCTGGCATGGCCATGCAGTCCGGGAAGAGCGCTTTGTACTTGGCCAGAACATCTTCAAGTGCATCCTTAGCCAACTCCCGCATATCTTTCCGACGGTGATTATTTTTTTGGCTTGTTGAGAGCCCTGTGGCAGAAGCCTCACAGGGGGTCACCTGGTCCTCACAGAAGGTCACCCGGTCCTCGCAGGGGGTCACCCGGTCCTCACAGGGGGTCACCCGGTCCTCACAGGGGGTCACCCGGTCCTCACAGGGGGTCACCCGGTACTCGCAGGGGGTCACCCGTTGCCAATCCGTTGCCATACGGACAATCTCAGCTGCCTTTTGTTTTCTCAAGCGACGTTCTTGTGTTGGGGTGAGGCCTTCTGGCATGGCCATGCAGTCCGGGAAGAGCGCTTTGTACTTGGCCAGAACATCTTCACCAAGTGCATCCTTAGCCAACTCAAGCTTATCTTTCCGACGGTGATTTTTTTTTTGTCTTGTTGAGAGCCCTGTGGCAGAAGCCACACAGGGGGTCACCTGGTCCTCACAGAAGGTCACCCGGTCCTCACAGGGGGTCACCCAGTCCTCACAGGTGGTCACCGGGTCCTCGCAGGGGGTCACCCGGTCCTCACAGGGGGTCACCCGGTCCTCGCAGGGGGTCACCCGTTGCCAATCCGTTGCCATACGGACGATGTCAGCTGCCTTTTGTTTTCTCAAGCGACGTTCTTGTGTTGGGGTGAGGCCTTCTGGCATGGCCATGCAGTTCGGGAAGAGCGCTTTGTACTTGGCCAGAACATCTTCACCAAGTGCATACTTAGCCAACTCAAGCTTTTCTTTCCGAAGGTGATTCTTTTTTTGTCTTGTTGAGAGCCCTGTGGCAGAAGCCTCACAGGGGGTCACCTGGTCCTCACAGAAGGTCACCCGGTCCTCACAGGGGGTCATCCGGTCCTCGCAGTGGGTCACCCGGTCCTCGCAGGGGGTCACCCAGTCCTCACAGGGGGTCACCCAGTACTCGCAGGGGGTCACCCGTTGCCAATCCGTTGCCATACGGACGATCTCAGCTGCCTTCTGTTTTCTCAAGCGACGTTCTTGTGTTGGGGTGAGGCCTTCTGGCATGGCCATGCAGTCCGGGAAGAGCGCTTTGTACTTGGCCAGAACATCTTCACCAAGTGCACCCTTAGCCTACTCAAGCTTATCTTTCCAACGGTGATTCTTTTTTTGTCTTGTTGAGAGCCCTGTGGCAGAAGCCTCACAGGGGGTCACCTGGTCCTCACAGAAGGTCACCCGGTACTCACAGGGGGTCACCCGGTCCTCAAAGGTGGTCACCCGGTCCTCGCAGGAGGTCACCCGGTCATCGCAGGGGGTCACCCGGTCCTCACAGGGGGTCACCCGTTGCCAATCCGTTGCCATACGGACGATCTCAGCTGCCTTTTGTTTTCTCAAGCGACGTTCTTGTGTTAGGGTGAGGCCTTCTGGCATGGCCATGCAGTTCAGGAAGAGCGCTTTGTACTTGGCCAGAACATCTTCAACAAGTGCATCCTTAGCCAACTCAAGCTTTTCTTTCCGAAGGTGATTCTTTTTTTGGCTTGTTGAGAGCCCTGTGGCAGAAGCCTCACAGGGGGTCATCTGGTCCTCACAGAAGGTCACCCGGTCCTCACAGAGGGTCACCCGGTCCTCGCAGGGGGTCACCTGGTCCTCGCAGGGGGTCACCCAGTCCTCACAGGGGGTCACCCGGTACTCGCAGGGGGTCACCCGTTGCCAATCCGTTGCCATACGGACGATCTCAGCTGCCTTTTGTTTTCTCAAGCGACGTTCTTGTGTTGGGGTGAGGCCTTCTGGCATGGCCATGCAGTCCGGGAAGAGCGCTTTGTACTTGGCCAGAACATCTTCACCAAGTGCATCCTTAGCCGACTCAAGCTTATCTTTCTGACGGTGATTCTTTTTTTGTCTTGTTGAGAGCCCTGTGGCAGAAGCCTCACAGGGGGTCACCCGGTCCTCACAGGGGGTCACCCAGTCCTCACAGGTGGTCACCCGGTCCTCGCAGGGGGTCACCCGGTCCTCACAGGGGGTCATCCGGTCCTCGCAGGGGGTCACCCGTTGCCAATCCGTTGCCATACGGACGATCTCAGCTGCCTTTTGTTTTCTCAAGCGACGTTCTTGTGTTGGGGTGAGGCCTTCTGGCATGGCCATGCAGTCCGGGAAGAGCGCTTTGTACTTGGCCAGAACATCTTCACCAAGTGCATCCTTAGCCGACTCAAGCTTATCTTTCTGACGGTGATTCTTTTTTTGTCTTGTTGAGAGCCCTGTGGCAGAAGCCTCACAGGGGTCACCCGGTCCTCACAGGGGGTCACCCAGTCCTCACAGGTGGTCACCCGGTCCTCGCAGGGGGTCACCCGGTCCTCACAGGGGGTCATCCGGTCCTCGCAGGGGGTCACCCGTTGCCAATCCGTTGCCATACTGACGATCTCAGCTGCCTTTTGTTTTCTCAAGCGACGTTCTTGTGTTGGGGTGAGGCCTTCTGGCATGGCCATGCAGTCCGGGAAGAGCGCTTTGTACTTGGCCAGAACATCTTCACCAAGTGCATCCTTAGCCGACTCAAGCTTATCTTTCCGACGGTGATTCTTTTTTTGTCTTGTTGAGAGCCCTGTGGCAGAAGCCTCACAGGGGGTCACCTGGTCCTCACAGAAGGTCACCCGGTCCTCACAGGGGGTCACCCAGTCCTCACAAGTGGTCACCCGGTCCTCGCAGGGGGTCACCCGGTCCTCACAGGGGGTCATCCGGTCCTCACAGGGGGTCACCCGTTGCCAATCCGTTGCCATACGGACGATCTCAGCTGCCTTTTGTTTTCTCAAGCGACGTTCTTGTGTTGGGGTGAGGCCTTCTGGCATGGCCATGCAGTTCGGGAAGAGCGCTTTGTACTTGGCCAGAACATCTTCACCAAGTGCATCCTTAGCCAACTCAAGCTTTTCTTTCCGAAGGTGATTCTTTTTTTGGCTTGTTGAGAGCCCTGTGGCAGAAGCCTCACAGGGGGTCACCTGGTCCTCACAGAAGGTCACCCGGTCCTCACAGGGGGTCACCCGGTCCTCACAGAGGATCACCCGGTCCTCACAGGTGGTCACCCGGTCCTCACAGGTGGTCACCCGGTCCTCGCAGGGAGTCACCCGGTCCTCACTGGGGGTCGGCCGGTCCTCGCAGGTGGTCGCCCGGTCCTCGCAGGGGGTCGCCCGGTCCTCGCAGGGGGTCGCCCGGTCCTCGCAGGGGGTCGCCCGGTCCTCGCAGGGGGTCGCCCGGTCCTCGCAGGGGGTCGCCCGGTCCTCGCAGTGGGTCTCCCGGTCCTCGCAGGGGGTAACCCGGTCCTCGCAGGGGGTCACCCGGTCCTCGCAGGGGGTCACCCGGTCCTCGCAGGGGGTCACCCGGACCTCGCAGGGGGTCACCCGGTCCTCACAGATGGTCACCCGGTCCTCGCAGGTGGTCACCCGGTCCTCGCAGGGGGTCACCCGGTCCTCACAGGGGGTCACCCGGTCCTCGCAGGTGGTCACTCGGTCCTCGCAGGGGGTCACCCGGTCCTCACAGGGGGTCACCCGGTCCTCACAGGGGGTCACCCGGTCCTCACAGGTGGTCACCCGGGCCTCGCAGGGGGTCACCCGGTCCTCGCAGGGGGTCACCCGGTCCTCGCAGGTGGTCACCCGGTCCTCGCAGGTGGTCACCCGGTCCTCGCAGGTGGTCACCCGGTCCTTGCAGGGGGTCACCCGGTCCTCGCAGGGGGTCACCCGGTCCTCGCAGCGGGTCACCAAGGTATAATTAACGATCGGTCCCTTTGACTGACCGGTATTTACGTCAAAATTGAACTTTTTCAATGTTTTTTGGCCTGTTTTTAATTTTAGTTGAATTTTGGTGAAACACTTTGAAAGTGTTACTTTAATCCCTTGGTCAAAACAATACACGAGTTTGTCGTCGGCTACCACCCAATTGTTTTCATTTAAATTTATTGTCGTGTCTGTTTTAAATGTGTTGAATGTATACCATTTTTGTGGTTTACATTGACATTTAATTTTTAGTTTTTTTGGCAACTTCCCCACAGACGAGGAAGTCTGTGGAGAAAAGTTGACACTATGGATAAGTACACTTGGAGGGATAATGCTTATTTGGCAAGACATATTCCAACAGATCTATGTTATTTTGAATGAGTGACGATATTTATATTTAAATTCAGGGGATTATATAGTTCAAATAATTGTTTACGGAACAATTAATGATACTATTTAATGAACAAAGTGATTTTTAACTTATGCGCTTGAAGGCAATATGGCAGAAGCGTAATTCACGTCTAGTCCTTGTGAAACTAAGAGTAACAATGATCTGAAGGAGGTTGTATTATAAGCTGCACTAAAACATAGACATTGCAACAGATCATTATTTTCTCTCAAGTCGGTCATCTAAAGACAAATTAATTCTTTATAAATTGATGCTCTATCTATTTTAGAATATTATTACATATATATTGTCAAAGTATGCTAAAAAACGCAAATTTAATATGTAAATTATCAAGGTGTTTTAAAAAATATATAATAGTTACTGTTCCAAGCTAGTTTTCTTAAAACTATTATCATTATAGAAAACTACATTAAATGGCTAACTTATTTATTTTACCCTAATAACTTGAGGTTTTCGTAAACTACTGTCATCAGTATTCACCATGGCTATTCATTTTCATTACTTCTCTGACCGATTAAACTAAATACCTATAGATCTAGCATGAAAGTATATAACTAGAATACAATATAAAAGACGTCTCCGGTACAAAAGGGGTTAACACTCTCAGTACGGTGTCTGGTAGGGAGTACATTTGCTTTGCTATTATTTGCAACATTAACCCTATTATGTGCAGGGCGGGTCTATATTTGGATCCAAACTAGTGGAGTAAAACCGGGAGTATCCAAATAGACCCGCCCTGCACGTAAAACACAAATTTTCCCTATTGTCGGCGGTGGCGCCAACATTGTGGGGTCAAACCTTAAGGGGGGTCACCAGCTTGTGTTATCTAGCTCTCCTTTTCTCTCTTTCCCTGGCTTGTATCCATTCGCCCCCATTCAGCCAACTGTTTTAAGACGTTTATCCCCATCCAGGTATCGATTTATTCCTGGCGAGCGATAGCGAGCCAGCATTGTATTGAGAAATCCGCCGGAGATATTTTTCTATCGAAAAATGTACAAGTTTAGCCTGCTGTCAAAACAAAATTATATATATGCTGGCTCGCTACTGCTCGCCAGGAAAATAATAACACCTGGATGGGGGTAAACGTCTTAAAACAGTAGGCTGAATGGGGCCGAATGGATACAAGCCAAAGAGAGAGGTAGAGAAAAAGAAAAAGGTCTTAATATTGACAAAAAACTTAGGCGAAATGTCTCAAAATCGCCAAACTAACGGAACGAACATCTTAAAACCTCAAGACTAATATGCCAAACATGAGGGAGAAAGGGATCCAGTAAAAGCGAGCACTACCCCCTTAAAATCACCTTCTGAAGCATTTGGGCTACAATAAAGCCTTGTATTACCTCATTTGCTACCACAGATCCTTCCTAAGCTGCACAATATCGTCTACAGTTAGCTAGCATAGAATATATCACACGCCGCCCATGGTACTCAAAGAGTTAAGGGGAAGCAGACCGTTTTTATGGACCCCCTTCTCCCTAATGTTTAGCCCCACTAGTTTTGAGATTATAAGACGTTCGGCCCATTAGTTTGGCGATTTTAACACCTTTCGCCCCATCTCGTTGTCAATTTTAAGCCTTTTCGTGCCATTTAGGTGTCTATTTATTCCTGGCGAGCGATAGCGAGCCTGCCATTTTAAGAGGAACCGGCCTTCGGCCGGGACATTTTGCTACCGAAAAATGTACAAATTGATCTTGAAGGTGGGTCTAGGGGTTGTTTTTCTAAGCTTGATGGAGGTCTAGGGAGGAAACTAAACAAATATATGAATAAATTAATTAATAGACCAAACAAACGGTTAGTCTCCCCTTAAGCTTAGCAAGGACCTCTAGCAATAATAAGACTTGAAACTATCTCAACCAAACCTATAAACTACCACAGATCCTTCCTAAGCTGCACAATATCGTCTACATTTAGCTAGGATAAAACATATCACACGCAGCTGGTACTCAAAGGGTTAATTAAAGAGTAAACTATCTCAACCAAACCTATAAACTACCACAGATCCTTCCTAAGCTGCACAATATCGTCTACATTTAGCTAGGATAAAACATATCACACGCAGCTGGTACTCAAAGGGTTAATTAAAGAGTAAACTATCTCAACCAAACCTATAAACTAGCACAGATCCTTCCTAAGCTGCACAATATCGTCTACATTTAGCTAGGATAAAACATATCACACGCAGCTGGTACTCAAAGGGTTAATTAAAGAGTAAACTATCTCAACCAAACCTATAACTACCACAGATCCTTCCTAAGCTGCACAATATCGTCTACATTTAGCTAGGATAAAACATATCACACGCAGCTGGTATTCAAAGGGTTAATTAAAGAGTAAACTATCTCAACCAAACCTATAAACTAGCACAGATCCTTCCTAAGCTGCACAATATCGTCTACATTTAGCTAGGATAAAACATATCACATTCAGCTGGTACTCAAAGGGTTAATTAAAGAGTAAACTATCTCAACCAAACCTATAAACTACCACAGATCCTTCCTAAGCTGCACAATATCGTCTACATTTAGCTAGGATAAAACATATCACACGCAGCTGGTACTCAAAGGGTTAATTAAAGAGTAAACTATCTCAACCAAACCTATAAACTACCACAGATCCTTCCTAAGCTGCACAATATCGTCTACATTTAGCTAGGATAAAACATATCACACTCAGCTGGTACTCAAAGGGTTAATTAAAGAGTAAACTATCTCAACCAAACCTATAAACTACCACAGATCCTTCCTAAGCTGCACAATATCGTCTACATTTAGCTAGGATAAAACATATCACACGCAGCTGGTACTCAAAGGGTTAATTAAAGAGTAAACTATCTCAACCAAACCTATAAACTACCACAGATCCTTCCTAAGCTGCACAATATCGTCTACATTTAGCTAGGATAAAACATATCACACGCAGCTGGTACTCAAAGGGTTAATTAAAGAGTAAACTATCTCAACCAAACCTATAAACTACCACAGATCCTTCCTAAGCTGCACAATATCGTCTACATTTAGCTAGGATAAAACATATCACACGCAGCTGGTACTCAAAGGGTTAATTAAAGAGTACATTATTATGGGCATTTAGAATATCGTCTTAGGGGAGGCAGTTGGTTTGTCGAGTCCTCCTCCTCCCTCATGTTTAGCCCTATTAGTTATGAGATTTCAAGACATTCGCCTCATTAGTTTGGCGATTTTCAGACCTTTTGCCCCATTCATATGCCAATATTAAGACCTATCGTGGCATTTAGGTGTCGATTTATTTCCTGGCGAGCGATAGCGAGCCTGTATTTGAAGAGGAACCGGCTTTCGGCCGGGACATATTTCTACCGAAAAATTTACAAATTTCTATTGAAATTGTGTTTTTTTCTTTAGTTTGATGGATGTTTAAAGAGCAAACTAAACCCACTATAAAAACCATTGCGCCGAACCAGTAAATTATGCTGCACAATACCGTCTGAGCTCCCTTAAGAAGGATCTGTGGTAGTAATAAGGGTTCATCAGGACCGTTCCAAGCCTGTTTATAAAAGGAGACTATCTCCCCTTTCTGATGAACCCTTATTACTACCACAGATCCTTCTTAAGGGGGAGAGGGTTCGTTTTTCTGGTCTCCCTTCTCCCTCATGTTTAGCCCCTGTTGCTATCGATACTCGGTAGGTGTGTGCTGGTATAGAGTGGAATATACTGTATATGAGTACCGGTATGTATTTAGCACTTGCATTGGTTAAATCTGATATACCCTATTGTGTTTGATATAAATTATGCATTTTCAAGAAGATTTTTGGTTTTCTATAAGTTTTACCTTCCGTTATCTTTACATTATTTCTTATATTATTTGTCCTTTCTTTTCCTTGTTTTTCTTCTTATCTTTAACTATGTACCGGGTACCGGGTACCGGGTACCGTACCGTTGCTACCTATCTACCCATCTTTATCTATCAATCCATCCCTAACAAACTGTATAGCCTATCTGTCTATGTATCCCATTATCTATCAATCAAGCTATCAATCTACCCATCTTTATCTATCAATCCATCCCTAACAAACTGTATAGCCTATCTGTCTATGTATCCCATTATCTATCAATCAAGCTATCAATCTACCCATCTTTATCTATCAATCCATCCCTAACAAACTGTATAGCCTATCTGTCTATGTATCCATTATCTATCAATCAAGCTATCAATCTACCCATCTTTATCTATCAATCCATCCCTAACAAACTGTATAGCCTATCTGTCTATGTAGACCATTATCCATCGATCAAGCTATCAATCTCCCCTATTTCTTTTATCGCCTCCTCTGTGCTCCCCCCCCCCCCCCATCGATTGTAAGCCAAGTTTTAATTGCTCCCGCTGGTTCTCCGGGGATTAATACCAAGCGTTTGGAGAGAGAGAGAGAGAGAGAGAGAGATTTTATAATTTTAATTAGACAAAAACAAATGGTATATAAAGGTAAAAAGTTGTAATATCTCAAATGGATGAAAGTGCCTATGCAGTTTGCAACCTTATCCTAACATACCAACAAAGAGAGAGAGAGAGAGAGAGAGAGAGAGAGAGAGAGAGAGAGAGAGAGATGACTTATTTATAGTTTCTTCTAATTAATTCATATAGCCTACTCTATTAAGGCCACGATTATGTTCAATTAACCATATTCTTTCTTTTTTCAGGTAAGCATCAGAAGTTCTACCGTATCCTGATTAGGCTGTGATGCAATAATGTAAGTACCCTATTGAGTTTCAAAGAAGCACACATAATACAGGATTCGAACCAACTCACCCAAGGTATATTTGGGCACCGTAACCACTCGCACATGAGCGGATTTGGCCGAGTGGTTACGATGCACAACTCTCCTAACTATACCTGGGGCGAATGGGTTCGAATCCTGGTCTGGATGCCTCTCTCCCAACCTGTCCGACATTATCATAGACACTTGCAGTAATTACAATCCCTCCTATATTTACTTTATTCTCAAATTCCCATGAAGCTGAATTATCTAAATGATTAGTTTCACTCCCAAAACCAAACACCTCCCAATTAAATTAATGAAAACATGTGATCCTCCCGGGATTCAAACCTGGGTTACCACATTGGCCTACAGATCTTAAACACTCTAACCATTACACCATCAAGACAGTTAAAGGTTAAGTACATGACTACGATTACCGTATATATTTATTAATCGCATACCGGTACTGGATATCAATCTAATCATGTACTCAAAGCCAACTGTACATTAAATTATTAGAAACTTTTGTAGAACGAGCTTATCATTGACTTTGAAACATTGTGAGGTTGTCTGATGTTTTATGAGATTTTATAGATCGGACCGGTATGGAAGTACAGCCATTTTGTCAGGGAAATTAGTCTTCCATTCTCCGAGAGGTTAATTCGTCTGAAATGACTTAATGAAGTTAATTTATTCTCTTCATAAATATTCTGGAAACGTGGCGGTAGGTCGACTTTTTAATTTTGGGGGTGGTGATAATTGGTTACTTTACTTTTTGCATGTGGTGTCTGTTGTTGGTACCGGTAATATGCGGTGGTGGTGAGAGGGTAGTGGTAATTATAGTGGGGGTGAAAAGTGGTGGCAATTGGTGGTGAGAGGGTGGTGGTGACTTGTGGTGATTATAAATGGTGGTGGGAATTAGTGGTAACGAATTGGTGATAAGAGAGATAATGATAGCCAAAGACACCTGGCCGAGTAACACCCGGATATAACACCGACCTAACAAAGCACCCACCCTCCTCCTCTCTCCCATGTTGTAGTAGTGCCTGACCACCGCGCCACCAAAGAGATGTACGGTATTGGCTGTCGGCCGGGATAACAGGGCTGGGAGTTATACAGGGTGTCCCAGGAGGAAAGGGCATAACTTTAAGAGATGATAGAACAAGGTATTCCAAGCCTAAAATGTTCTATAACAAATATGACAAATCTCGACAGGTATAGAGATATTGCATGTTGAAAATTGTATTTTCTTCAGTATTTCCCCATAAGGCTGGCCTAGCTGTCCTAGTGCCTAGCACACCTCCACCTTTCTGCAATTTAGTTGCAAAATGATTATAGACATATTAGCTCACTTTAGACCACTTTGAAACTATTTGACATGGGAGAGTCCATTACAGTGATGCGGGGAAGGACACTATACATTTAACCTTCAATATCCGTTTAATGGTTGAGATTTGGATTTTTTGTTATAGAACATTTTATGCTTAGAATACCTTGTTCTATCAATTCTCAATGTTATGCCCTTTCCTCCTGGGACGACCTGTATAATAGGGCTGTTAGTGCGAGGGGGCCGAGTGGGGGGGCTTGGTCATGCACAGAGGGAGGGAGGGGGGAGGGGGCGGATGACGAAATGAGACTCGGGTTTAACAAGTAATTTTGAAAGCCAGATGGTTATATTAACGACTTGACCCTATAGGCTTATATGATTAGAAGGCTTAGTACTATTGTAAAGCGGAGGTTTTTACTTCTCTCCCTAGACCTCCATCATGCTTGAAAAAATACCCCCAAGACCCCCCTTCGAGATAAGTGAGTACCGGTACATTTTCTATACGGTTTCTCCTAAATAAGGAGTAGTTGGGAGTTGAGGGGTATGCAAATCGGGTGGATAATAGAGTAACAAGTTATAGAATAGGGCTGTTAGAATGAGGGGGGCAGAAGGGTTAAGGGAGCTTGGTCATGCGGCGGGGGTAAGTAGATACCGGTATGAGACTAGCAGAAGGAGTAGCTGGGAGTTGAGGGGTATGCAAAGAGGGTGTAGAATAGAGGTGTAAGTTATATAATAGGCCTTTTAAAACAAGGACAGGTGAGGACAGGAGGCTTAGTGTAGTTATGCAAAGGGGACGGTGACTGAATAGACATGAGACTAAAGCAGTAGACAGACACGAGAGTTTATGGATGTGCTGAGAGGGGGGATAATAGAGGTGTAAGTTATAGGATAGGGCTTTTAGAAGAAGGGGGCAGGTGAGGACAAGGGGCTTACTCATACAAAGGGGATGGTGACAGGGTAGATATGAGACTACAAGGATTAGACGGGCATGAATGTTCGTGGCTATATAGAGGGCGGAGAATAGAGGTGGAAGTTATATACCGGTAATCTAATTTATTATTTTCATTCCCAACACCAAACACCTCTCAATGAAATTAATGAAAACAAATGTGATCGTACCAAGATTCGAACCTGGGTTACCACATACAGATCTTAAACACTTAAACCATTACACCATCAAGACAGTTAAAGGGGAAGAGTAAAATATAATATAATTGGGCTGTGCGAGGAAGAGAAGAGAGGGGAGCAGGGGCCCCCATTGGCTCTGCAGAGGCGGCGGTGAGCGAGTAGATATGAGATTCCACTAAGTAGACAGGAACGGATAGTTGAGGACCAGGTTTACCAAATCAAGTCCGCTAGATGGTAAATGAATGTCGAAAATCGCTACGATAACGGCACAATCTCCATAATATATCTCTAAAATTACTCGCATAGCGATTTTGATAATTTAATTTGACTTTATATTGTCCTTGTCCCAATTTTGGTTAGTTTAGTTTGCAAGTTTTACATTTTAATGTATAGAATATCACTCTAATTCATGTCGCAGTCGCTAGCTGATGTAAAATTGTGCCTCTACAGTAGATCGAAATATATACCTAGATTTAGTGGGAAAGTAGCTAAATTGACAACATACCATAGCTAAGGGTCATGCAGGGAGGGCGGAAGATAGAGGTGTAAGTCATAGATAGAATAGGGCTGCTAGAGGAAGGGTTGGTCATGCAGAGTAAAGCCGGTATCACACGAGCGCTTTTCCCTCAACATTGATCTGGCAGCTTATGAGGTTAACATTAAAAATATTTCGGTCACCTAAATTCATCTGTCATCAGTCTAGTTTCCGATACCAGTGTGAAATATTACAGAAATGTTGCCAGAAAAATGTTGATCATATAATGTTGACTATAAAAGCTCGCGTGTGATACCGGCTTAAGGAGATTTGTGAACTATGAGAGGGAATAGACAACAATGATTGGTTGGGGAGATTGGAGGGCTTGGTTTTGGTGGGGCAAGGGAAGAGGGAATAAGGGGACAGTGGCTATTTGTAGGTGTATATATTTAATATATTATTTATTTATGTATTTCCTCGTTAGACCTCCATCAAACTTACAAAAACACCCCCTAGAAGATAAATTTGTAAAATTTTTGGTAGAAAATTTCCCGGCCAAAGGCCGGTTTTCACTTAAAATTACAGGCTCGCTATCGCTCGCCAGGAAAAAACCGACACCTACTCTAAATGGCACGAAAGGTCTTGATATTGACAAAGAAATGGAGCGAAATGTCCCAAAATCGCCAAACTAACGGAAAGAAAGTCTGAACATCTCAAAACTACTATGCTGAACCTGAGGGAGAAAGGGGTCCAAAAAAAGCAACTACCTCGCCCTTAACCCCTTCTGTACCGATGATGTACTTTTCATTATATTTTGGCAACTATTAGACGATTTTGTTGCGCTTATAAATAACGTCTACCCAACAAAAGGCTACAGACTCTCTCATGTAACCCTTCCAGCTACCGGTACCATATATCTTTCCTAAGCTTCACAACATCCTCTAAATGTAGCTCAAATAAAAAATGTAAGACGTCGTCGGTACAGAAGGGGTTAAGGAGATTGGGGAACTAGATGAGAGAGTAGACAACAATGAGTGGTTGGGGAGATTGGAGGGCTAGTTCCTGGTGGGTAAGGGGAGAAGGGGTACGGGTAATGGAAGAGGAGTGCAGAAGAACTAGTACGTGAGGGTTGACAATACCAATAGATGTTCATACGGAAAGGACGGAGGACAGAGATGTACTTTATTGATTTCATCCCCAATACCAAACACCTCCCAATTAAATTAATGAACATTTGTGATTCGAACCTGGGTTACCACATACCACATACCGGTACATGTCTTAAACACTAACCATTACACCAACAAGACAGTTATAAGTACCGTACCGGTACATCCTATGACCACGATTGATATCCATTTATCGAATACAGAATAGGACTTTTACAGTAAGGGGTCAGGGAAGGGGGCGCAAGTGTTTGGTCATGCAGGGGTGAGATGCGAAAATATACCGGCCAAAGGCCAGTTCCTCCTAAATTACAGGCTCGCTATTGCTCGTCAGGAAATATATCGACACCAAAATTACACGAAAGGTCTTATTGTTGGCAAATAAATGAGACAAAATCTTTTAAAATCGGCAAGCTAACGGGGCGAAGGTCTTATAATCTCATAGGTAAATGGGGCTAAACATGAGGGAAAAGGGGGTAAAAAAAAACTATACCTCCCTTAACCATCTGACGAATTGTTCACCTAACGAATAACAAGAAGATGACATAAGTGAGGCCCTGGTCACTGGCAGCAGGGTTACCAAATCAAGCCCGCTATATAGTAAATAAAGCCGAAAATCGCTAGAATAATGCTACAATCTATAGAATATTTCTCTAAAATGGCTCAAATCTGAATATCGCTAGATTAATGCCATAATCTATAGAATATCACTCTAAAATGGTTCTAATCTCCAAAATATCGCTAGAATAATGTCACAATCTATAGATTATCACTCTAAAATGGCTCAAATCTCCTGAATACCGCTAGAATAATGCCACAATCTATAGAATACCACTCTAAAAATGTTCAAATCTCCAGAATATCGCTAGAATTCATGTCGCTCGAAGTAAATACCTCTAGGCCTAGCGGGAAAGTAGATACATTGACAACACTGCCAATGTTGCCAATTTAGCTACTTGCCCGCTAGATTTGGAGGTGTTTACTTTGATCTAGAGGCAAATGTTTACATCTAGTGGCTAGAATTCTAGCGATATTTTGGAGATTTGCAGTAAATACGGTGGGGCTAACATATACCCTAACCTTGCATTAAATGGGTCTAAACATGAGGGAAAAGGGGATCCAGAATAACGAGTAACAAGTAAGTGAGGGCCTGGACCAGTGAGTAACACCACCACCAGCACCAGTAGTAGTGAGGGACGTAATAAGGAGAGGGGGAGACATTACCACAAAGGACCCGGTACTAAAGAAGACGGATGGTTCAGATGGGAGACTAACATATATCCTAACCCTGCAGTCAATACACACACACACACACACTGGACAACTATACTGTATATATACACTATCTATCTATGTCTATCTCTTTATCTATCTACTGTATATCTGTCTGTCTGTCTGGCTATGATGTAATTGTACCGTACGTATAAGGGGTAAAGGTAACCTCATACAAGCCTCTAAATCCAACAAGTTATTCCTAAGCTTAATAAGATTGTCGAATAATGTCCAGAGTAAAAACCAAATGCGTCATGGGATACGGAAACGTTTAAACTTGAGTCACACGAGTATATTTAGAGGATCTTGCCTTGCAGTCGGAGTGTATCGAGTCCAAATATGTTGCACAAAATTGTCGCCTAATATCCAATATTTTAACTACCGGTACATTATGTATGGGCTTTGAATTTTGAATAGCCAATATATAGCTCAAAGTGGACATGACACTCTAATAAACTATCATAACTTGTATAATATGTGATTAATCCTCCTAAGGACGTGATGATATAGTTGTCTAACTATACATGAGCTCAGTTCGACAGGACTAGGTCATGCCACTGCGTGAGGCCCCGGCAGGAGTGGTGTATCCGTAGTCTTTCCACAGTAGGGTAAAGCAAAACATAAACCTTATTTGTATGTAACATGTGTGATGCACATTAATAAAAGGGGATGTGTCGGATGGTTGAAAGCCACAGTTGCTCGCGCGTTTGGGGCTAGCAACACGTATTATGAAAAACATGCATCCTCCTTCATTTACTGTCCCCCCCCCTTCACTCACTCAACCCCACAATTTGCCGGAGGATAACAGGTTTTTCACAATACGTAGACGGAGGTCTTTTTAAAAAAAAAAAAAAAAAACTATAGATGATATAGTTAAAGGATGTCCTGTGTTGTTGCCAATGGCAGTGGGGAAGAAGCGGGGAACTCAAACATATTGTCATGATAATGCAAACATACGGTATATTATTCTGGCTGTAGCCTAGATACAACTATCTGGTGGAAGCCATGATAGTATGAGAGAGAGAGACAGACAGAGAGAGACAGACAGACAATCAAAGCAATAGAGACAATATCGATAAGCCAATAGAAATGCAAGTGGGTTGACAGTAGGATGGCCGTGCATGACAGGGCAATCCGCATGTTGGCACAACCCTAACATGAGAGAGAGAGATTAAATCACGGTCTTTCTGTCTTTCGTGAGAGGAATTTACATAGATTTACATATATACACTGGCCACACAGATCTTGGGATCCCTGCGAGGTGGCCAGGATTTAACCAAAGTAGGGATAGTAACCCTAAGAGAAAGTGGAAGGAAAGGATAGCAAAGAGAGAGAGAGTAAGATATGATTGGCAGTAAAAGGGATAACAATGACAAACCAAAGCTTATTCAACTATTATTACCGGTATGTATAAATGGGTGGACATGACGAACGTGCTTGATAAACAGCCCGCATCATGACTTTATCGCATGACTAAATTATTAGGACCTGGTGCTGATTATTAGGACCTGGTGCTGATTATTAGGACCTGGTGCTGATTATTAGGACCTGGTGCTGATTATTAGGACCTGGTGCTGATTATTAGGACCTGGTGCTGATTATTAGGACCTGGTGCTGATTATTAGGACCTGGTGCTGATTATTAGGACCTGGTGCTGATTATTAGGACCTGGTGCTGATTATTTGATGTAAATTGAATGTGTAGCCTATGTGTATTTGTAGAGTAGGTAGTGTTATGTATGTAACCTAAACGTATTTACAGTACACAGTCTATCATGTGTAGAATATGACCATGTGTGAGTACGTTGTTGTATGTTTAATATACAGTATACATGTGTGTCTCATGTGTAGGATAGTTACTGTAGTATATGACCATGTGTGAGTACGTTGTTGTATGTTTAATATACAGTATACATGTGTGTGTCTCATGTGTAGGATAGTTACTGTAGTATATGACCATGTGTGAGTACGTTGTTGTATGTTTAATATACAGTATACATGTGTGTGTCTCATGTGTAGGATAGTTACTGTAGTATATGACCATGTGTGAGTACGTTGTTGTATGTTTAATATACAGTATACATGTGTGTGTCTCATGTGTAGGATAGTTACTGTAGTATATGACCATGTGTGAGTACGTTGTTGTATGTTTAATATACAGTATACATGTGTGTGTCTCATGTGTAGGATAGTTACTGTAGTATATGACCATGTGTGAGTACGTTGTTGTATGTTTAATATACAGTATACATGTTGTGTCTCATGTGTAGGATAGTTACTGTAGTATATGACCATGTGTGAGTACGTTGTTGTATGTTTAATATACAGTATACATGTGTGTGTCTCGTGTGTAGGATAGTTACTGTAGTATATGACCATGTGTGAGTACGTTGTTGCATGTTTAATATACAGTATACATGTGTGTGTCTCATGTGTAGGATAGTTACTGTAGTATATGACCATGTGTGAGTACGTTGTTGTATGTTTAATATACAGTATACATGTGTGTGTCTCATGTGTAGGATAGTTACTGTAGTATATGACCATGTGTGAGTACGTTGTTGTATGTTTAATATATAGTATACATGTGTGTGTCTCATGTGTAGGATAGTTACTGTAGTATATGATCATGTGTGAGTACGTTGTTGTATGTTTAATATACAGTATACATGTGTGTGTCTCATGTGTAGGATAGTTACTGTAGTATATGACCATGTGTGAGTACGTTGTTGTATGTTTAATATATAGTATACATGTGTGTGTCTCATGTGTAGGATAGTTACTGTAGTATATGATCATGTGTGAGTACGTTGTTGTATGTTTAATATACAGTATACATGTGTGTGTCTCATGTGTAGGATAGTTACTGTAGTATATGATCATGTGTGAGTACGTTGTTGTATGTTTAATATACAGTAGGCCTATACGTGTGTGTGTCTCATGTGTAGGCTAGTTACTGTAGTATATGAGCATGCGTGTGTGCGTTATTGTGTGTATTTTATATGTGCGGGTGTATTTCGTGTGCGTTTATAATTATGTTCTTGTATGTCCTGTGTATATCGTATATGTTCGTATGTTCTGTCTATATCGTGTATGTTCGTGTATATCGTGTGTTCGTGTATGTCCTGTGTATGTCGGTCTTGGAGGGAACAATAATATCTTCACTGTTGTGCCATAAACAAAGCCTGTGTGTGTGTCCTAAAGGAGGGATGGTCTAAGGTGTGTGTGTGTGTGTGTGTGTGTGTGTGTGTGTGTGTGTGTGTGTGTGTGTGTGTGTGTGTGTGTGTGTGTGTGTGTGTGTGTGTGTGTGTTGTGTGTGTGTGTGTGTGTGTGTGTGTGTGTGTGTGTGTGTGTGTGTGTGTGTGTGTGTGTGTGTGTGTGTGTGTGTGTGTGTGTGTGTGTGTGTGTGTGTGTGTGTGTGTGTGTGTGTGTGTGGAGGATGTGTGTCCATGTGAGAGAGTGTGTACTGGTGTGTGTGTATGCTATGTGTATTTGTGTGGTGGGGTTGGAGATGTGTGTGTGTGTTCATGTGAGGGATTGTGTACTGGTATGTGTGCGTGTTTATTGTCATCTGTTACTATAGGTGAATGTATTGTATGCGTGTCTGTATTCGCTCACACCTGTATTAGTGTATGCCTGTGTTTGTACTGTGTATTGTGTTGTATTAAAAATAGGTATATGTGTAATTGTGTATTTATGAGTAAAAGCGATTACTATGAACTGTGAAACTGCACCTTAGGTATATTGAGTACTAGGGTATCTGGTCCTAGGTTTGCATGGAAGAATTAATATTATTACCAACTCACCAATTAACTTACTATCGGTAATAAACCTAATTTGGCCTAATGAGATCAATGAAACTAATGAATACATGTGGCACTCCAAGTACTCGAACCTAGGATACTCACACCGAAATTCAGTGCACTAACCATTATGCTATCAAGAGAGAGAGATTTGATTTGATTTGATTGTTTTATTGAGAAAAGTACAAATGTTACACAAGTATCATAGTTACATTATCTCAAAAGGGCGAAGGTGCATACGCAATCTTCACCCTATTTCTAGCTTAAACTATGTCATTACCTATATAGTTAGATGAGTAATACATTGATATTGAAGATTAATTTTAAACACGACCTAAGTTTAGTATATACAGTATTATAATAAAGACATATCTAAAATACATGAGTCCCCGTTATAGACCTTGATCAGATTGTTTTTTGTTTTGTTTTTTAAACACGCATGCTGTCCCACAAGACCCCCAACTGAGCCCCGACCGTGTTAATCCCTCTTTAAACATCCTAGAGGGACCCTAACCGTCGTGACCCAGTCACCAGACCCCAGCACCCAAAACATACAGCCATACAGATTCAGATTCAGATTCAGATTCATATTATTTTATTTCCATAAAATAATATTCGGAGGGAAGGTGCAAATAGTCCTCCGGGAGGGACAGTGCCGCATATCGGGAGGTACTTGTACATCAAGCCATTAGCCGAGAATATTGAGGACAATACAGCAGTATGGTTAGGGAGCGTAGGTTCGCTGACCCAGGGTGGCCTGTAAGGCACCACTAGAATGTACATGTGTTTAGTTGAAGAGCATAGCTACACATCAAATTATATGTTTTATAATTTTACATTCTTTTAAAAGGTTGTACATAGTTTCAATGTTGAACATCCATATTATCTGTTTAGTTACATTTTCAATTGTATTATTTCTATATTTTATTAAAGTTATACATTGCAGTATATAATGTTGAAGGGTGTGAGATCTTGGCCTATTGCACAGCCTACAACTCCTATCCTTCTCTGCAGTATTAATGCCTAATTCCCAGTAATATTTGTAGCCTAGTCTTAACCTAGTACATACAGAATCTTTCCACTTACTTGTAACATTCCCATAATTGAATTTAGTTTTATCTACCACCTCTCTGTAATGATGCATGGTGGCACTAGGCCTGGCTATATACTTACACTCGATATCTCTAGCTTCTTTTACTTCTTGACATTTCTTTATTTTGTTTTTTACCTGTTTCAAAGATAGGGTACATTGTACATCAATTTCCATTTTTTCAGTAGCATTTTTAGCTATTATATCAACTTTTTCATTATAGGTAATCCCTGTATGTGATGGTATCCATGAAAACACAATTTTTCTCCCTTTTAATTGGAGTTGATGTACAATATTCCGGCATTGGATAACAATATTTTCGTATACTGGTGTTTTACAGTTTAGGGAGTCCAGAGCCCCTCTGCTGTCAACAAAGAAGCTTACATCCCCTTCTCCTCCTTCGATTTCTATAAGTCCATATAATATCGCATACAATTCAGCCTGAGTTGATGATATATTATCGCTTAACCTATAATTATATTCTGTTTCTAGCCACATGTCGGAGTCTTGCATGTAATCTCTAATTAAAATCCCACAACCTGCCCTACCATTTTCCATTACCGACCCATCACAATAAACATGTGCTACTTTACCAGTGTACATTTTGTTAATTCTCTCTTCATAAATGTTTCATAATTCTATTGTATTATACATGTTCTTTTTCTTTTGTAATGGCATAATATCTAAAATTACGTCTTTCTCCTCCCATGGTGGGACAGGTTGTTCATTTTCGTAATTAATACAGTTGTTTATTAAATCATAATGTTGTATTTTGTTCACCAAATGTTTCATATATCCTTTTTTGCCTTGTCTCCAGAAGGTGCGAGTATTATTCATGCAGTCCTTTTTGTCTTTCAGTAGTTAGAGAAAGAGTGGGGAGGGGGAGGGGGGGGAGGTAGAGAGTGAGAGTGAAACTGTGTATATGTGTCTGAGCCAGCACCCTCGCTTTTGTGGACACTTAACTCAGTATTGAAGGAGGTGTCAGCTTGTGTGTGGTGTAAAGGAGATGACGGATGTCTTGTGCGTGTATGTATATGTAAAATAGAGAAATTTACATAGATTTACATAGATACACTGGCCACACAGACCTTACGATCCAAACGAGGTGGTCAGGACTTAATTCTAGTAGAGATGGCATATCCGATAGAAAAGGAAAGTTGAAGGAAAGGATAGAAAAAAAGAAGGCTCTCTCCCCACCCTCCGTCCCTCCGGCAATTGCCGTACATGAAAAAGTTGGAAGTGATTAACCTTGCTGGGCTTCGAAATCCCCAGAAGGAATTTACAGGAAAGATTGGAAAAAAAAGAAAGGGAAAACAAAAAAGAAATTAAAAAATCATGCAACCCTTCTCCTTAGCAGCAAGTCAATTTTGGGGTTAATTGGAATCATCCAACCCATCACCCTTAGTAGTATGTACATATTTAGTGATGTTTATTATTCTTATTTTTTATTTGTGTATTATTTTTTTCTTTTCTAACGCTCTCTTCAGCTGAACAAATAATAACGGTGATAATTACTGCCTACTCCATACCAATTGTTTTGTGGTATGAGTCTAGATTTTTCTTAAATGTATCTATAGAGGAGCTGTCTATTACTTTATTTGGAAGCTTGTTCCACTCATCAATTACACTGAGTGAAGATTTTTTTGTTGTATCTAGATTCGATCTCCCACCTAATAATTTCAAATTGTTTCCTCTTGTAGATGTGTCTTCGGCTTTTTTGAATTACTTATCTAGATTAATGTTACTGAATCCTTTTAGAATTTTAAAACACTCTATCAATTGGCCTCTCATCCTTCGTTTCTTAAGTGAAAATAGATCAAGTTCTCTCAGTCTTTCATCATATGATTTATTTCTCAATAAACGGATTAGCTTAAGCAGGCGTCACACCATGCCGAATTGAGCCACGACTGACCACGACCTTGAGTCGTGGTCAGGAGTGCCGACCTTCGGCGGAGAGCTTAAGGATATGGGGGGGGTGAGTTTTGGACGGGACGCAGTATGGATGGCCACGCCGCCTGACGGCGACCTGACGGGGTAGACCGGCGCCCATGCCGGACTGAATGCGAGTTTTAGGTCGCCGCTGGAGTGCTGATCTGCGGCGTAGTGCGTCGACAACGACCCGACGAACGGCGTCGACAGGAGTTAGGGCGGCGTCAATATTCATTACTGTGCCGATGAGCGGCGACCCCTTCAGTATGGACGGTGACCCCGGCCTGCATGACCCCGAACGACGGCGACCGAACTCAAGGTGTGGTATATAAAAGGTACACCAAAGGGTGGGCCTCATCAGTATACCTTCAGCCACCGTAACGGTTGCACGCAGCCATGTTCACCACAGTCCCCAGGAACCCGATGCGACATCTACGCTTACTCCAGGTTCAGTTAAATCTGGAAAATTACTACCTACTGACAAATATAGCCATCTGCAAGCTGCTGTTGAGGAAAAGAAGGAGGGAGAATAGAACCCCTCGCATGTGGGTCCGGAACTGGCTTCTCCGTAGGAAAACCTTTGGTATTTATGAGCAGCTACTGAAGGAACTCGCCCAGGAGGATGGGCCAGCCTACAGAAACTACCTGCGGATGGATGTTGCAGTCTTCCGGGAGGTACTAGGACGTGTGGCGCACCGCATTGAAAAGAACGATACTTTTTACTGGAAGGCACTCGACTCTGGCCTACGACTAACCATAACACTGCGGTTCCTGGCAACCGGTGACAGCTATATGAGACTGAAATTGTCAATTATTAGTATTGATATGTACTATTATAAACATATATACAGGGTGATTCAGTAACCCTTTTCATAAATTTAATGGCAAATTCGGGAGACAAAAATAAGACTAATTTACTCTATGACCCTTAGGGTGAGTCTTTGATTATGATGGAGATATTTACACCTTTAAAGTTATCGATAGATAGAAAAGAAAAAATCTAAGGAGTGAGAATGAAAATGTCGTTGCTAACTGGCAGGGTAGTAGAGTATTAATTATGATGATGGTGATAAAATGCTTATGTTCTTTTGAGCATTGAGACAACTGCTACCATATGCAACCATTTACATACCATGTGTAAGCAAAGAAACAATCTTTAGATTCATGTAAAGATTGATTCAAGATTTATTAAGACGAGCGGAGTATCAAAGCTCAAAGTCGGCAGGAAGATCCCTCCTCCTCCACTTACCCCTCTTCCACCACTTACTCCTCCTCCTCTTCCTCTTACTTATCCTCCGCCGCCTGCTTCTCCCCTTGCTACTACTACTACTAATACAATGATTATTAATAATAATGATGATGATAATACAAATACAGTAATGTACCTTTGTAAATTGCGAAACGAACTGCATCCAGCTACCGTATGCAGCCATTTTGATACCAAGTCTTGGTTACGCTACCATGCCAGTTAGCAACGACATTTTCATTCTCACTCCTTAGATTTTTGTCTTTTCTATCTATCGATAACTTTAAAGGTGTAATATCTCCATCATATCAAAGACTCACCCTATAAGGGTCATAGAGTAAATTAGTCTTATTTTTCCCGAATTTGCCTTAAATTTATGAAAGTTACTGAATCACCCTGTATATTATATATATATATATATATATTATATATATATATATATATAATATATAGATATATATGAAATGGCTTATTTCATTCATCCACTGCATGAATAATGTATGCATAAAATGATTTACGTTATATATACAATATATAAAACATATTCAATAACTAAATAAAGTAATACAATAATGAAATAAAGAAAGTCATCAATCAAAAATACATACATATATAATAAATAAAGTATAAATAATGACTAAATACCTTATATAAATCAATATAGCAATATTAATCTAAGTACATGAATAAATTAATTACAAAATATATATATAAAGATATTAAATTAATAAGTAAATCAATACAATAATGAAATCACGAAAGGAATAACAAACGTCAGATACCACAACCAGGTCAGGTCAGAAACCTGTGGTATGCACAATGAGTCTCCACAAACACTAATTAATTTGGCCACACGTGGCTGGTCAGTGTTCAAACACTTTTAAATAATCGAGACATGCAAAACTAATTAAAACAAAATTTACCTGGCTATTCTGACGACCACTCTGCCGCACGATGTGGTCCTTGAGAAAGCCAAACGTGGCGATAATCCACTTATCCACTTATCCACTTATCATTTATGGTGCCGTGTGCCGCCGCACTGACGCCTACCGTTTACCGTCAAGCGTCGTCATTCGCCGTCAAGCGCCGCCAAGCGCCGTCACACGCCATCAGCCTCCAGTCCCCTTCCCGTCCCATTTTTATGACCTCACTCCACGCCGACTTGATTTCAAATTTTTCGCTTGTAGAACTTTTGAGGGGGTATGTGAAGACCAATCCCGACCTGTTTGTTAGGTTGGCGACGGCCCATGATGCGCGGCGACGTAGACAAAGACTGTCCACGACCCTTAGGTCGCGGACAGTCTTGGCCTAAAATCGGCTAGGTGTGACGGGTGCTTTAGTGACTCGCCTTTGCACAGATTCCAATTTTTTAACATCCTTTATGAGGTGAGGTGACCAAAACTGCACAGCATATTCGAGGTGGGGTCTCACCATACTTTTGTATAAGGGCAATACTATGTCTTTGCTGTGATAGTGGAAGTTTCTTCTGATGAAACCTAGTGCCCTGTTTGCTTTGTTTGCAGCCGCTGTGCATTGATTGGAAGATTTTAAGTTTTCGTTTATCAGCACTCCCAAGTCTTTTATTTGTGTTACATTTTTATCTTTTCTTCATTCATGAAGTACTCATATTTATTGTTTTTAGAACCTATTTGCAATATCTGACATTTATTTACATTAAACGGCATTTTCCACTTCTCCGACCATTCTGTGACTTTATTTAAATCAGCTTGAAGGTTTATTCTATCACTTTCGGAAATGATTGCATTACGGTACCTATCTTCGTGTCATCCGCGAATTTGGAAATTAAATTATTTATGCCATTATCTAGATCATCGATATATATTGAGAGAGAGAGAGAGAGAGAGAGAGAGAGAGAGAGAGAGAGAGAGAGAGAGAGAGAGAGAGAGAGAGAGAACTAATCCACCATCCACCGCTCTTAACTATCAACAACCATAACTACCATTAGGGTATCCTGACATCACACACACACACACACCCTCTCTCTAGGCCGTCTAGGGTCTTCTGTACGTGTGTGTGTGTGTGTGTTTGTTCATGTATGTGTTTGTATGTTGGACTATGTTTATGTTGCTTGATGGGGTCTTCGTGTACGTGTGTGTGTTTGTGGTCCGTGTGTGGGTGTGTTTGTGTGGTATGTGTGTGTGTGTGAGAGAGAGAGAGAGAGTATGTTGGATGGGTAGGGGTGGATGTGAGTGTGTATGTGTGTGCGTATATCAGAACTATCAGCCAACTATCCTTTCATTATATATTAGGCAGAGTGTAGCAGAATTACCATGTCGCTTCTTTATATGTCTACTACTACACCATTTCCGGGACTTTATTTTCCCACCACCCAAATCTCAAACTCAGCCAGGGTCAAGGGGGTGTTTCCACTTGAAAGATAATTTTCTGGACCCCTTTCTCCCTCAAGTTTAGCCGTATTACTTTTGAGATTTTTAGACGTTTGCACCATCGAAGGTTCTTAAAATCGTCAAAATAATAGGGCGAACGTCTTAAAATTAGAAAAGCAATGGGGCTAAACATGAGGGAGAAAGGAGTCAATAAAAAAATCTCTCAAGTGGAAATCTCCCCTTAAACTAACAAATGCGGGCGAGTTTTTTTTTGCCCCCTGAACGATGGCGTTCTGTGTGAGTGTGCCCCTATGGGGCACACTCACAGAACACCATTATCATTGCTTGGGAATAGGTAGAGGGTGGGGGGGGGGGGGGGGGGGGGGGGGGGGGGGGGGGGGGGGGGGGGGGGAACCATATTTTGGACCTAAGATCATAACTATTGCACAAATTAAAAACAAGCAAAATAATAATTACCATCGCATTCACGCACCGAAGGTTCGTGTGAAGTTTGGTGAAAATCCGTCAAACGGTCTAGGAGGAGTTCTCGGACAGACAGACAGACAGACATTTCGGTCAGCATGTACCACTATACGGGGGGGGCCCCCCCCGAGGGGGCGATACCACTCTGCTTACGCAGAGTTGATAAATTAGTGTTTTGGATGGTGGTGGCGAGAGGCATTTCCGAGCCCCTCGTGACGTGTATTAGGGCATTGGGGTACCCATAGAATAACACAATCGGTCAAAGAGTTTCAGGAGTTAGGTCACTGGCCACCATTTTGATTCTCGGTCTCACTGTTAAGTACATTAAGAGTAAGTACTCCATGCTGTGAAAGCAGTTACAAAGATGAACAGATATTTAAAAGAGTGGTATGAGAAATTGTACGAGCAGCATAAGTTTACTAATGAAATGTAGAAATAATGGCAAGCTATCGAATAATGCACTGTGAAGGTAAAAATAAAGCGGGAACATTTTAACATGTTGGCCGTACGCTGTTGTAGTGGGAAGGTACCGGTATCTGTCTACCGTTAGAATAAACAATAGTGTTGCCATATGGATAGAGCTGCCAATACGTATTTATGTATGATTAACGAGACCGAAATATGAATAATTGTGTTGGTAGATACTTTAAGCTAGACACATTTTTCACTCCAGTGATATATACATCAAATACTGCCTTCACATTACTTCATGTACGAAATACATCAGGGTAAGTTAAATATAGGCAATATCAAAGCAGATTTTCAGACTTTCTTCTATTCAACTGCTGAACTCTGGAACTCTCTCCCAGAATCAGTCTTTCCCTCTTCCTATGACTTAAATTGCTTCAAACTCCGTGTGTCCAGGCATTTTAGCTCGAACGTCCCTTGATTTCGGCCCTGTCACTCTTTGAAATCTGGGGGAGGCACTCGCTGCAGGCAGTTATGCCTTTTGTCTCCCTCATTCACATAGAGAAAACAAATTAGTTCGCAATATATATATATACTGGTATATATATATATATATATATATATATATATATATATATATATATATATATGTATATATATATGTATACAGTATACTATCCATATATCTAACTTTAGGCTAGCAACCTTGTATGGTTGTTAATTGATATCGCGTACTAATTGGACCACCGCATTAACATTGGCTAATCTATCCTATGTAATGTAAAAACAATAATGTGATTCAAAACATGTCATAAAGTAAGGTAAATATATATTTTTTTTAAGCACCCATAAAACGTGAATCTGCCTATTTCATTTTGTTTCAATCCCTCACCTGATATAGTCGAAAATAAACTTCTATCTGCCTTACCCCTGTCAAGGTTAACCCCTTGAGATTCATGGCGCGTTTTGACAGTTTATTCTGGCTATCATTAGACGATTCATACTACTTAGGAAAGATTTGTGGCAATTAAAAGGTTAAATACTATTGCCATTAACCCTCTGATTTCCATATACCCTTCCTAATCTGAATAGCATCGTCTAATAATAGCCAGATCACACTATAAAACTGCGTCAAAATCTTGGAAAGGTTAGTTTAGCTTAAGGTAAAGACAAAAGATGCCGACTTGGTTAGTTAGCGGAGGTACTTTAGACACTAGCTTAGGTTAGGTTAGGTAAGTTAGGGTAAACTAAATGCTAATCCACCACAAAGAAAATATAATAAACAATGATAAATCACTAAACTGTATTCCTTGAAATACAGTGTTTAGAAGCAAGGGTAAAGAAGGAGGAGAAACGAATGTTCAAGAATAGCCTACCCATGTGTCTATGGGATGTTGTGCAGAGCCACATGAAAACTTTCACATTGTAAGGTAGTCCAGGCAATTTATATGCGATGTTCTAATTAGTTCGCAAAATATATACCGGTATATAAACTTTCAATCTATCTAAGAATATATATATATATATATATATATATATATATATATATTTAGGCTAACAACCTTGTATGGCTGTTAATTGATATCGCGTACTAATTGGACCACCGCATTAAAATTGGCTAATCTATCCTATGTAATGTAAAAGCAATAATGTGATTCAAAACAACATGTCATAAAGAAAGATATATATAGTTTTTTAAGCACCCATAAAACGTGAATTTCCCTACTACTTTTTGTTTCAAGCCAAACTCTAGGCCAATCCCTCATATTTCTCTAGCCAACATTCAAACTTACGATCAAAATACTCATAAAATGTAGGTGGCTCAGAGAAGATTTCTCCATTATCATCGTGGGTAAACTTGGGAGAATCATCCACGTTTTCCTCATCAGCAGGCATTGAAAAAGTCCAGGAGCTAACATTTATACTGGGAAGGGTACACAGCTGTGACAAATAACAGCTGCTATTAATTTTCCTTAAACCTGTATACAGATATTTTCGTACGCGGGCGCTGCCTACTCTTGCATCCGCCCGGATTCCCATTTTACCCAAAAGGCGCCCAATCATAAATTTGGAGCCAACCAGTATATTGTTTGCATGACAATATTGCATGTAGCTAGCATACAAATCTTCAGCAAGAACTTTATCAAATGGCAGATGTGACACTTCATAACTATTGTATAGAAAATTTCCAAAGTTGTTCTTGATATCTTCAACAGTACTCCTCTTGAACACTGCCGTAGGTGGTCCTTTTGACTGTGGCTTTTTTGGTCCATCCATTGAGGCCTTCAGAAAAGATCCATTGATACCAGTCCCATTTCTTTCAAAATTTTGCTGCGAAAAACAACAACTGTCATTCCTGGATTTTGGACACAGGACCATCGAGGAACGAGGGGCTTTACTATTTTTGGCTGACTTTACTCTATGGGATTCGTCAAGAGCCAATATTCCAGAATAGGCCGACCTCTGACCCCGCCCAGCAGTGCCCCCCACTCTCACATTGGCATGGATACCCAATTTTGACATGAGTCTTCCGACATTTACTCGCGATCCTGCAGCACGACCATTTTCAGTGCAATAGTTTTTGTACTCTGCATAAAATACGTCGGATAGGACCAAATGATCCTTTTCACCAGATACATTGTAACTGTGACACAAGTAACTCTTAAGGGTATCGATAATACCCAAACTCATGTTAGTCATTATTAATTTATAATTTTAGCCTAGTTTAGTAACTATAATATAGATAAACTAATGGGAAGAATACACCTACAACAATATCTACTAACTTGAATCCCAAAAGAGTTCGAAATTATACAACAGATAAGATGATTCGAAAAGACGTCCACTCTTGTCGAAGATAGAAAACTTATGAAACCCGATCCAAGAATTAGCCTAAAGTATCTACATACATACTTGTTGCTATTCGGGTCCACAAAGTTTATACTAAATATTGTTGATTGTATCTAAATTCATATTCAATTCTAAAATACAAAAATTAGCTAGCTATGCTTTCATTTACTCAAAATGAAATATAATATTATTTTATGGACATATATTTATATGATTTAGTTACCCATTTAAAGATATTGGTTTTCTTTAATGAACGTATAAGAAAATTAAATAATATCGGTAACTAAAGTATATGATACGATTGGCGTCTTTGTAATTGACCACTTGCGAGTTTCATTCTATAAGGAAGTTGGAGCTGTTGACATCAATATTTAGCAGAATAACCAGCTATAACACAGCTTTAGTACATTTAATTGTACATAAAACCAAGTTCAACATACTATTTATCCATTAGAAACCTACATCATGAGGCTGTTGTTGTTGTTGGAGGAGGATGGCTGGACACATGCTCGCTGTATTTCTCCAGTTTATGCTTACCAGTGTGGTTTAAGGAGAGCCGAGAGGTAGTCAGAGGTGCCATAAAGGTCTGCAGTCTAATGTGGTAAAGTATCATAGCGCAGAAATGTCTCAAACGGTTGCAACAAGGAGTTCTGTGGGACGTGGGGGAAGGGGAAAATGCCGCGGTACACATAAACAAAGAAGCCTGACGCACCTACATCAAGCAACAGCGTCTGCTTCGGTAATGAGTCCTGATGTTCATACAAATAACAGTCCAGGACAACTGACCACAGGTGAGGAAAACCAATGTGCAGGTGGTCAAAATGGGGTATGTACATATTCACAAGCATCGCGCCCCTGTGACTGGATAGCGTGTGACGGCTGTTCAAAGTGGTATCATTGCAAATGTGTCGACATGTCCAAGGAGGTTTACAACTTTTTCAACAGCAATGGTAGAGCATACATTTGCACTGGATGTTCAAGCGATGTTCCGGATCTTTTCAATGCTAAGAACTTTCTCAAGGACTTAGGCAGCAAGATGAAGGAAATAGAAACAGAAATGACAAACATGAAGGATAAAATAGAAAACCTGGAAACAAAAACAGATTACCGTGAAAATGAAGAGTTTAGAGAGGCAGTCCAAAATCAGATTAGTGAATTCCATGCAGATGAAAAAGAAAAGGCTTTCAGAAGGCCTAATCTAATCTTGACGGGCGTGCCAGAATCAAGGGCCGAGGACCCAAATGAAAGATTCAATGACGACATCTCCACTCTGAAGGATATAGTGAAGGACCTGAGTATAGACGGGGAAGTGGAAGTCAAATCCCTGGTTAGACTAAGAAATCCCGCCCACGCTCCGCAGCCAAGTGAGACTGACAAAGTTTGGCCTAGGATTCTCAAAGTGGTCCTAAGGGACGAGGAAATGAAATGGAAAATTTTAAAGGAAAGCAGCAAACTGAAGGAGATGGACAGACCAAACAGGAGAAACATCAGAATAATGCCAGATCGCACAATTAAAGAAAGGCAGGCACACACCAAGCTGGCAAAGGAAAGGGATGAAAAAAACGGAGTACTGACGAGGCAGGGAAACATGAGGAAAAAGTGGATCGTAGTGAGCGGGCGGTTGAAGCTGGTCACGGTACAGGAAGCCGGCCGAACAGGACGTGTCCCCACACCTCCACGGAGTCCAACCACCGTGACCCAATCAGGAACGCCCCCGTCCGGACTAGCCCACCCTGCAGTCCCACCGGTTACCCCACAGAACCAGAACTCGGGCCTAGCGCTTCCACCACCACTGCAGTAAACCCAATAGAGGAGCTCACCTGTTTATACACTAATATAGATGGGGTTAATACCAAAAATAAAAGTGATCTCTTAGGATTAGTTATAAGTAAGGATAAACCACATATTATATTTGTTTCAGAGACTAAGTTAAGTCCAGAGGAATCGTCTGCCTGGTACTTCGATTGTGAATCATACACGATATACAGGAAGGACAGAGCAACAGGGGGCGGAGGAGGCGTCACCATCTTGGTGAGAAGGGACGTACCTTCATCGCAGTGTTCATACAACGTCCAGGAAAATGTTGAAGCTGTCATGTGTGAGTTAAGTATTGGAGGAAACTCTACCCTCTTGGGATGTA
Source organism: Paralithodes platypus (assembly GCA_032716605.1). Classification (NCBI taxonomy): domain Eukaryota; kingdom Metazoa; phylum Arthropoda; class Malacostraca; order Decapoda; family Lithodidae; genus Paralithodes; species Paralithodes platypus. The sequence continues at coordinate 70,894,101 of CM064483.1, forward strand.
TGTACAGGCCACCAAACTCAACAGAAGACTACAATAGCAGTATCAGGCAGACCTTGTTTGAAGCATGCAATATTGGAGTAAATCAGGTGCTAATTTGCGGAGATTTTAACTTTAAGGAAATTGATTGGGAAAATCACTACGTACACGGGGGACCAAGGAGCGAACAAACAAAGTTCTACGAAACCTGACAGGATGCCTTTCTCCACCAGCATGTAGCAGAGTTCACTAGAGCCCGAGGAAGCGATACCCCGTCACTTTTAGATCTCATCCTGACCAAGAATGAATTAGAGATAAGTAACATAGAGTACAAAGCTCCAATTGGAGCCAGTGATCACAGTGTCATAGTTTTCAAAATGGCTGTGGATGGTGCTCTGCACTGTGATGATGCAGGTAACAAGAAACTTTTCACAAGGGTGACTATGTACAAGCGAACTCGATGTTCAGCAATGTTGACTGGGAGATACTGAGGAACAGCAGTGTTGAGGAGACCTGGGAAGGCATCTTGGAAGTATACAACAAGGTAGTACAAACTTGCGTTCCGCTTCAGACAACTCGGAGAGGAACGAAACCAAAGCCCAAATGGATGACACAGAGAGTTCTGTGTAAAATAAGACAGAAAGAGGATGCCTGGAAGAGATACCGACAGAGGAGAAACAGAGCAAGATACAGAGCGTACTGCAAAAGAAGGAACGAGTCAACACAAGCAGTCAGAGAGGCAGTTTATCAGTTTGAAAAGTCCCTTGCACAGGAAGTCAAAGAAAAACCACGTGCCTTCTATGCATACGCGAGAAGCAAAACCCGGATCAAAGAGGCTGTGTCCAAGCTCAAACACCCCAATGGAACCTTAACAAACACCCCCCAGGAGGCAAGTGAACTCCTAAATAAAGAATTCCAAAAGGTCTTCATACGAGAGCCAGAAACGGACATTCCGAATGTTCAAAACCAATTTGATGGTGTCGGGATAGGTCACTGTGATTTCACCGAGGACGAGGTAAGAAAATGTCTGGAAGGCCTGAGAGAAAACTCTGCTCCAGGACCTGATGGGATTCACCCGAGGGTGTTAAAGGAGTGCGCATCCTCGCTTGCATTTCCTCTCTGGCTGCTGTTCAGAAAGACCCTCACCGACAGAATTATACCTGAGGACTGGAGGAAGGCAAATGTCACTCCAATATACAAAAAAGGTGACAAGTCAAATCCATTAAACTACCGCCCAGTCAGCCTTACTTCAGTTCCATGCAAGATAATGGAGAAATTGCTAAAGCAAAGGATAGTGAATCATCTGGAAAACAACAATCTCCTCAGCAGTTCCCAACACGGTTTCAGATCAAGGAGGTCCTGCGTAACGCAGCTGCTCGAATATTTTGAGGAATTAGAAGATGCCATGGACGAGGGGGATGACGTTGATGTGGTTTACTTAGACTGCAGAAAAGCCTTTGACACTGTCCCCCATCTCCGTCTACTCAAGAAACTACAGGCAGTCGGGATATCAGGAGACATCATAATATGGATCGAGAACTTCTTGAGTCGGAGAATTCAACGATTTGTCAACAGGGGCGCACCCTCAGAATGGCTGGGGGTCTGGAGTGGAGTACCTCAAGGCAGTGTGCTGGGGCCAGTTCTCTTCCTTGTTTTCATAAATGACCTCATGGATACAGTTCAGTCAGACAGCAAGCTCTTCGCAGACGACGCCAAGCTGTACAGGAGAATTAAGTCCCCGCTGGACAGAGAAGGACTACAGGAGGACATTACCAGGCTGGAAGAGTGGAGTAAAAAGTGGCTACTAGAATTTAATGAGGAGAAATGCAAGGTCATGCACATGGGACGGAGGAACCCAGAGTACCAATACCACATGAAGAATAATCCGCTAACCACCACAGAGGAGGAAAAAGACCTAGGAATTTATGTCACCCCGGATTTGAAGCCAGCAGTACAAGTGGCCAAGGCAGCAGCCAGTGCCAACTCGTTGGTAGGACTTCTAAGGAAAACATATACATACATGGATTCAGAAATGTTTCTCCCTTTGTACAAATCCCTAATCAGACCTCGACTGGAATACAGTATCCAGGCATGGTCTCCATAAACCCGTCGAGACATCAACAAGTTGGAACAAGTACAGCGGAGAGCCACTAAACTGGTTCCCGAGTTGTCCGAAATGCCATATGAGTTGCGACTGGAGCGTCTTGGACTAACGACACTGGAGCAGAGAAGGAAACGAGGAGACATGATCCAGACCTACAAGATAATTCATGGCATAGATGCGGTCAAGGACGGGCACTTTTTGACAATTGCATCAAGAGAAAACCAACCAAACACCCGAGGACACAGACTGAAGCTGGCCAAGGTCAGGCACAGAACCACGAAGAGGAACAAATTTGTTAGTGCTAGGATTGTAAACAACTGGAATAGTCTCCCAGAGGAAGTAGTTACGAGTCAGAGTGTAAATGTTTTTAAAAATAATTATGACCGGTATGAGACTGAAAGATTGAGAAGAGGCAACCTTTATGAGCATTGACTCCTCTGCCTCTTAAACTATCACTAAGGTAAGCGATCACTAAGGTAAGCGATGTATTTGTGTATAATATCGATGTTTACAGGCCGAACTTCCTTATAGCCTGAAACTCGCAAGTGGTCAATTGTGTACGGTGATGTCATTAGCCTAGTGGTCCATCTGCAGAGGGGGAAGGGGGCAAGTGGGGGCTCGTACCATCTCCATTTTGATATATTTGTTGTCTTTGTTTATAATATGTACCGTAGGCTATATATATTTATTTATTTATATTTATATATGTAGGCCTACAGTATTTATTTATATATTTATTTATATTTTTTTTAGTTTCCTCCCTAGGCCTTCATCAAGCTTTATATAATACCCTCAAGACTCCCTTTTATGATGTATTTGTGCATTTTTCGGTATAAAAATACCCTGGCCAAAGGCTGATTCCTCCTAAATTGCGGGCTGTCCACCGCATACCAGGAAGAAATCGACATACAAATGGCACAAAAGGTCTTAAAATCGCCAAATTAATGCGGCGAATGTTTTAAAATGTCCAAACTAATGAGGCTATACATGAAGGAGACGGGGGACCAAAAAACCGTCCTTTAACCCCTTCAGGAAACGATAACGCCATTAATGATTATATTCTGGCTAATATTAGACGATTGGCTGCAGGTTAGGAGGAATCTTTAACCCTTTCTGTACCGACGATGTATTTTTGACTTGATTCTGGCTATCATTAAGCGATTTTATTCAGTTTCAAAAGGGCCTCCAGCAGTTAACAGGCTTCCAACTATCTCACTTAAGGGAGCCCACCTTGCTTTTTTTCTCTTTCTCTCCCTCTCTCTTTGGCCTGCATCCATTCGGCCCCATTCAGCCTACTGTTTTAAGACGTTTACCCCCATCCAGGTGTCAATATTTTCCTGGCGAGCGGTAGCCAGCCAGCATATATATATTTTCGTTTTGACAGCAAGCTAAATCTGTAAATTTTTCGATAGAAAAATGTCTCCGACGAAGCTGGATTTCTCCATACAAAGCTGGATGGGGAAAAACGTCTTAAACAGTTGGCTGAATGGGGCCAAATGTATACAAGCCAGAGAAAGAGAGAAAAGGAGAGAAAGATAAAAAAGGAAGGTGACCCCCCTTAACCCTTCCTTCGTAAGCTTCATAAAATGGTCTAAATAAAGCTGGAATAAAATGAAAAAGACGTCGCCGGTACAGAAAGGGTTAATAATCCAAGAGCTTAAGGGAAGGATATCTGGATACCCTTCTCCCTCGTGTTTAGCCCCATTAGTTTGGATATGTTAAGACATTCACTTCGTTAGTTTGGCGTGTTGATAACCTTGCGTGTCATTAAGGTGTGGAGTTTTTGCTGGCGATAGCGAGCCTGTAATTAGACGACTTTATACAGCTTAAGAAGGATATGTGGGAATTAAAAGGGTAAAGACTATCTCAATTAACCCTCTGACCTCCATATACTCCTCCTAATGGTCTAATAAAACAGATAATAAGACAGAACAGAAATGCGGAATAGAATCTTTAAAGGGTTAATTCTAATGCATTTTTGAGTCTTCGAACTGATTAACCCTCTCCGACATATGACGCGATTTTGAGCCTATTGGGGATACTTTAAAGCCTTTGTTACCATCAGGGGTATTTAGAAACCTTTAGTTTAGTTACTTCAACCTCTGCAGTTGTCTTTGAGTTAGCTGTGTTGAGCCTATTGGGGATACTTTAAAGCCTTTGTTACCATCAGGGGTATTTAGAAACCTTTAGTTTAGTTACTTCAACCTCTGCAGTTGTCTTTGAGTTATCTGTGGGCAGAAAACAAATTTTGGAGAGGTAATTATAAGAGTGAGACAACTCTATTTCTTATTGCTAATCTGGCAATCTCTGCGTCATAAATGCGTGAAAGGGTTAAGCGAATCTCCGAAATGCAAATATTAGGTAAAACTTTAATAAGGAGATTCAATTAAGTCCGATATACCTTAGAACATTATATAGACAGCATTAACACTATCTGGTGCAACGTCTTGGGGGTTATTATGGTATATTATTGAGGGTTTTATTTGTTTTAGCCATTTTCGAACAATGTGTTTTTAGTATACCCGCTAGAATTGGAAAAACGCCTCTCCAAACCCCCTTCAAACTAAAAAAACGTCTCCCAGACCCCCTTCAAGCTAAATGTGTACATTTTTCGGTAGAAAAATTTCCCGGCCAAAGGTCGATTTCTCCCAAATTGCCTTTGTACATTTTTGTTTTTTGTTTTTTTTAATAATTATGAAGGAGGAAGTGTGGTGTGCATGTTAAGTGTAGTGAAGTAGATAGGAGGAGGAGGGGTTTGTGAGAGCATGCTGGACTACTCTCAGTGTAAGTGAGGCACAAAGGGAATCAGTAAGAGAGGCCAAGCAACTGAAACAGGAGTTCCAGCGATTCCTTATCAAATGCCCACAGCCTCTCCTGGGTTCGATTGGTGCCTACAATCTACCCCCATTCCCCCTATTAGTCGCCTTGTACGGACACGCAGTAGGACGCGTGGGGCATATTCTTTTTTTTCCTCCACCATAAGATGGAGGCCCCCTTACCCCCAGGGGGGATATGCATACATATATATATAATAAGAGAGAGAGAGAGAGAGCGAGAGAGGGGAGAGACGCCCCCTTCGGACTGCTCCCTAATACTGGCCGACGTGGATAAACTCTACCCTCCTCCTTTCCTCTGCACCCCCTCCCCCCTCCACTCCCTCCCCTCTCTCTCTCTATCTCCCCCCTTCTCCACTCCCTCCCCTCTCTCTCTCCCACCTTCTCCATCCCTCCCTCCCCTCTCTCTCTCCCACCTTCTCCCCCCTCCACTCTCTCCCTCCTTCTCTTCCACTCCCTCCACCCTCCCCCCTTCTCCTCCACTCCCTCCCCTCTCTCTCTCTCTCTTTCCCTTCCCTCCCTCCTTCCCCCCCTCCCTCCTTCCTCCCCTCCCCCCATCCCCCCTCCCTCCATCTCCCCCTCCCTCCATCCCCCCCTCCCTCCATCCATCCCCCCTCCCTCCATCCCCATCCCTCCATCCCCCCTCCCTCTCTCTCTCCCTTCATCCCTCTCTCTCTCTCTCTCTTTTCATTTGCTATCCTTTCCTTCCCCTGTCCCTTAGTCTCAGGTTAGCTATCTCTATTAGAAGTAAGTCCTGACCACCTCGCTGGGATCGTAAGGTCTGTGTGGTCAGTGCATCTATTATGTATATTATCTATTATCTATATGTTAATCTCTCTCTCTCTCTCTCTCTCTCTCTCTCTCTCTCTCTCTCTCTCTCTCTCTCTCTCTCTCTCTCTCTCTCTCTCTCTCTCTCTCTCTCTCTCCCTCCCACGCCCCAGGGGTCCAGAACAAATATCTCCAGTGGAAGTCTACCCTTAAGAATACGGCGTTTAAGTGTTGTTTTCCTAAGTTGCATGAGTTGTGGGAAGAATGTTTAATAGATTCTTCACCATCACTTTTAAAGACCCTTCTTGAACCGCATCAGTTCAAGGTTTAACCCTTTCAAGCTCCAATACGCGTTTCTATTGTTTCTGGCTACTATTAGACGATTTTATCCAGATTAGTACCGGTATATGGAAGTCAAAGGGTTGATTGAGATAGTATTTACCCTTTTAATTAAAGAGACAATGAACGGAGGAAGGAAAAACACAGATAAAACAAAAAGGTCCATGTGCCTAAAGGCATCCTCCATTCATAAAATGTTTGTAACAACTGGATTTAAACATTTGTTGATTGTAAGTTTGTGGAAAGCAATTCGAGGGAAGTGAATTCCAAAGAGTAGTAGCTCTGGGGATAAATGAATTCTGATAAGCAGAAGTTCTGCATTGTGGAGGAGAAAGTGTAAATTCATGGGCGCTCTCAGCTGCCCTAGTTCTACGGGGAAAGATGTGGAGAGGCGGCACAATTGAAGCAAGTTCCTCGGAACAATTGCTGTGAAAATATCTGTAGAATAATGCAAGGGATGCAACGTTCTTCGTATGGCTAATGTAGGAAGGTCCTGTGTGATTGCAGGGTTATTGATTAATCTAATAGCTTTATTTTGAATTTTGTCCAACTGCCTCAATGCAACCACTCCACTTCCACCCCACAGAGGTGAACAGTATCCATCTGAGAGCGCACATGACTTTTATATATTACGGCCAACTGCTCGTCAGTGAAGAATTCTCGAACTCTGTACAGGAGTCCCAGTTTTTTAGAGGCATTCTTAGCAATGCTTCTAACATAATGTGTCCAGCTCAAGTTAGTAGTTAATGTTACACCGAGAATGTCAATACTAGGGAAGTGGGAATATTTACATCATTAAAAAATATATGGGAGTCCGTGAGATTCTGTCGGTTAGAAAATTGAATGTACTTGGTTTTCTGTGCATTAAAGGAAACTAGATTCTCTTGTCCCCATTCATTAATTCTAGAAAGGTCCTGGTTCAGAGAAATTGCAGTGTTTTTTGAATTTATAAGATCGGGTTGGGTGAAAGAATTGGTAAATGTGAAGGAACTGTGGAGTGTTGAGTCATCTGCGTAGGAATGTATTGGATTATGAGTGGTAGATATGAGATCATTGATATGAATGAGGACAGAGTTGGGGCCAAAACTGATCCCTGGGGAACACCAGCATTTATTGAGTGAAATTGAGAATAAAGGCCATCTACCATTACACGTATTTTTTCTGTTATGAAGATAAGAAGAAATTAGTGGAACTAATGATGCAAGGCCGTAGTGTGGACATCTTCGACAATAAGGATTGATGCCAGACTCTATCAAATGCCTTTGATATATCCAGTGCTATTGTATGTGTTTCACCATGTTGGTCTGTAGCTTGGTTGATTTGATGCGTAAGAAGGCAAAGAATGTCTGCAGTTGATCGACATCGTCTAAAACCATATTGCCTATCACTGATTAATTTATTCTCCAGATGCTTAATTATGTGATTATTTAATATAATTTCAAAAACTTTGCCAAGAGTGGAAGTTATAGCTATTGGTCTGTAGTTTGATGGATCTGAAGAGGCACCTTTTTTAGGAACTGGATGGATGTTTGCTTCTTTCCAGGGTACTGGGAAGCATGAGGTATGAGTACACAGACGGAAAATTTTTGCCAATACAGGAGCGAGCACCAAGGAGCAATTCTTAAGTACTATTGGAGGAATTTCATCTGGACCAGGAGCCTTATCTACTGAGAGATTCTGCAAAATAGTTTTGACATGTCTGGTGTGGATCTTAAGTGAGGGAATTTCAGGTGAATTAAAATTAAGTACAGGGACATCTTGATTTATGTCATCTAAGGTTGAGTTGGTGGAGAAAATATCTGCAAGAAGGTTAGCTTTACCTCGTGGGTCACTTACAAGATTGCCAGTCGGAGATTTTAATGGTGGAATGGATGAAGCAGTAGTGAAGTTGGATTTGAATGAGTTAAGAGTAGACCAAAATATTTTGTTATCATTTGGATTATTTAGAAGTTTATTTGCCTGCTTATGGAGAAAGTTTGATTTAGTTAGGTTTAATACAGTTTTGGCATGATTTCTGATGTTTCTAAAGTAATTAAAGGCTTCATGTGTTTTTGATCTTGTGTATGCATTGTAGGCTATTGCTTTTTGTTCAGTTACTCTAGCACAATTATGGTCAAACCACCTAGGTGAATTAGATCTTTTACTGTACTTTTGATGAGGAATAAAAGCTTCCATTCCAATTTTTACAAAATCTTGTATGTGGCTCAAGGTGGAGTGTGCATCATACCCACAGATACTTCCTAAGCTGCATATAATCGTCTAATGATAGCCAAAATAAACAGCTAAAACGCGTCAGAGCTTCAAGGGGTTAATATAAGGTTAATTATGGTACGTCACACGAGAGCTTTTTTAGTCAACATTCGATGATCAACATATTTCTGGCAACATTTCTGGAATATTTTTCACTGGTATCGGAAACTAGACTGATGATAGATGAATTTACGTAACCGAAATATGTAAAATGTTGACCTCATAAGCTGCCAGACCAGTGTTGAGCTTAAATGTTTAGTGAAAAGGCGCTCGTGTGATACCGGTTTAAGGGGGGTGACCTGTTTTGTTTTGTTTTCTCTCCTTTTCTCTCTTTCTCTGGCTTGTATCCATCCGGCCCCATTCAGCCAACTATTTTAAGACGTTTATCCCCATCTAGGTGTCTATTTCTTCCTGGCGAGCGATAGCGAGCCACCATTATATTAAGAAATTCGGCTTCGCCGGAGACATTTTTCTATCGAAAAATTTACAAATTTAGCATGCTGTCAAAAACATTTAAGAAATATGGTGGCTCGATACCGCTCGCCAGTAAAGAAATTTGACACCTGGATGGGGATAAACGTCTTAAAACAGTAGGCTGAATGGGGCCAAATGGATAAAAGTCAGAGAAAGAGAGAAAAGGAGAGCACAAATGCAGGTGAGCCCCCTTAAATAGGTTTGTATAGCGTTGTGATGAGTACCGGTACTGGTAGTGTTTGTGGAGTGCTGTAATCCTGACGACGTATACAGACTAAACACACATAACAAAGCCACTTCAACAGCTGACTCTCTCTCCAACACCCCTTCTCTCCTCTCTACACGCTTCAGAAAAATAGGAAAAGTAGAATGTAAATACGAGGTGCCGTTGTAAAGGCTTATCCCTCAAAACTTCATCTGATCTGATCTGATGAGTTTAGCGTTTGTGGATTTTGTGTGGAGTGCTCTTAAGGGGGAGCACCTGTTTTTGTTCTGTCCTTTTCTATCTTTCTCTGGCTTGTATCCATTTGGCCCCAGTCAGCCTACTGTTTTAAGACGTTTATCCCCATCCGGGTGTCCATTTTTTACTGGTGAGTGGTAGCGAGGCAGCATATTTTTTATTTTTGTTTGACAGCAGGCTAAATTTGTAAATTTTTCGATAGAAAAATTTCTCCGGCGAAGCCTGATTTCTTCATATAATGCTGGCTCGCTATCGCTCGCCAGGCGGAAATCGACACCTACTATGGGTTTCAGAGGCCGTGTTACATCGTTTTTCGGGAATAACTTAACAAACAGTTGGATCAGTATGATATTTTGACACAGCTTTGTTCACACCGTGCCCTAATTTTCGTCAATATAGTGCATTACCAAACGTGTAAAAATAAGCCACTTGTCCCTGTGTCATGAGGTTAATGACGAAGAAACGGACATGGCTACCGTGGCTTACCTGTGAGAACCACCAAACCATTATTGCTCCTCCATCAAACACGGTAGTTATCAGCCACCACCCAACCCTATTATCACCTTTAAATTCAAGTTATCTGTCAATATCAAGTATAAATATAAACAAATACATACAGAAGGGGTTAACCCTTTGAGTACGGTCGCGCTAATAAGTCATGTCCCTGCTGTCATTACGTTTGGCTTGCTCTGTGCTGTATTAATGTCTGTCAGATGTTGAATAGGGTGGGTAAGTGTAGGAACATGTTTTATATTTCACTCGATAGGAAGAAATGAAGCTTAGATATTGCTGATACCAATTATTGATCAAAACATAATGGGTGCCGAGACATGACTTATTAGCGCGACTGTACCAGCGACATGGGTTATATTTTATTCTAGCTATATTTATTCAATATTATGCAGCTTAGGAAGGATCTGTGGTAGTTAAAAGGGTTGGTGGAGATGGTTTGAAGTCTTATTATGGCTAGACGTCTTTCCTAAGCTGAATAAAATCCTGTAATAGTGGCCAGAATATGATGAAAAGGACGCCCATGGTACAGAAGGGGTTAAGGGGAGGTTTTTAGTTTGGTCCCTAGATATCCTTCAAGCTTAAGATTACACCCTCTTGAGCCCCTTTCAAGATAAATTTTTACATTTTTCGGTAGAAAAATTTCCCGGCTGAAAGCCGGTTTCTCTTAAGTTACAGGCTCGCTATCGCTCGCCAGGATAAAATCGACACCTAAATGGCACGAAAGGTCTTAAAATTGACAGAAATGGGTTGAAAGTTCTTAAAATCGTCAAAATAATGGGGCAAACGTCTTGAGATTAGAAAAACAATGAGGCTAAACATGAGGGAGAAAAGAGTCAAAAAATCAATAAATCCCTCCAGTGGAAATGTCTGCCCTTAAGGGAAGAAAGAGGGTGGGACTAAAGCAATTTGCTGAGCCGTTTGTTTGTTTGTTTGTTTAGTTATTTATTATCATCCTGGTTTGTTATTTAAGTTACATACGCAGATTTTGGGTTTTTTATTTAAGGGGAGGTTTTCTACTGGAGGGATTTTTTTCTGGACCCCTTTCTCCCTCCTGTTTAGCCCCCATTGCTTTGGAGATTTTAAGATGTTCACCCCATTAGTTTGGCGATGTTAAGAACTTTTGCCCCATTGTAAGACCTTTCGTCCCATTTAGGTGTCCATTTTTTCCTGGCGAGCGATAGCGAGCCTGTAATCTAAGAGGAACCGGCCTATGGCCGGGAAATTTTTCTACCGAAAAATGTACAAATTTATCTGGGAAGGGAGCCTAGGGGGTGTAATTTTAAGCTTGATGGAGGACTAGGGAACAAACTAAAAACCTTCTTAACAGAATCTAACCACATAATAGAACGGAAAGACAGTGTGAAAGACCTTGGGGTATTAATGTCTGAAAATATGGGTTTCAAAGTACATAACCAGGTCAAAGTGGCGGCTGCGAAACGTCTAACGGGTTGTATTCTGCGTACTTTTAAAACACGCGGTGAATTGCCTATGATAACGCTCTTCAAATCTCTAGTGCTACCGCGGCTTGAATACTGTAGCGTATTAACATCCCCATACAAAGCAGGTGAAATAAATGACGTAGAGAGTGTACAAAGAAATTTCACTTCGCATATAAGTTCGATAAAACATCTACACTATTGGGAGCGTTTAAGAGCACTGAAGCTGTACTCACTGGAACGTAGAAGAGAACGTTACCTAATAATATACACGGGGAAAATCGCAGAGGGTTTAGTACCAAACCTACATACTCCGATAGTCATGAAATTCAGTGATAGGAGAGGCTGGGAATGCGAAATCCCCCGGATGAATAACAGGGGTGCTATGGGCTCTCTGCGAGAGGGCTGGTTATCACACAGAGGCCCACGTCTCTTCAACAAACTCCCACGGCGAGTAAGAGACATGAGGGACATCTCGTTAGACAACTTCAAGAGAGCCCTAGATGTCGAACTGCAAAAAGTGTCAGACGAGCCCATCCTCGCAAGGGAGCGAGCTGTCGCTTCAAACAGTCTACTGCACCAAATCACCACCCATAACGAGGGGCGTCGCGCTCCTTGGTGCCGCTAGAAGAGCGGCGAACACATCTAAAGGTATCTAAAGGTAAGGGACAGACTTGGCTATTTTTGGGGTATATATATATATATATCAATTTATCTTTTAGTATTCTTGTTGGACCTCCAAGCTGTAAACCCCCCCCCCCCCCCCCCCCCCTTCAACAATAATGTGTACATAGTTTTCATATTTTAAGACGTTTGGTCTATTAGTTTGGCGATTTTAAGACCTTTCACCCCATTTCTTTGTCCATATTAAGATGAGGGATATTTTTCTACCGAAAAATGGGCAAATTTATCTTGAAAGGGGGTCTAGTTTTTTTTTTTTTTTTTTTCGTTTTAGTTTGATGGAGGTCTAGGGAGGAAACGGAAAAAAAAAATATATATATACAGTATATATATATATTATATATTATTATGTTCCTTCCAACAACCAACAATACTCCTAAAATCGATTAATGAAATTTACAAACACATGTGGCAGTCCGTGGACTCGAACCCAGGATGCTCACACCGAAAATCAACACCTTATACATCGCACCACGAAGACAGTGAAAAAAATCTACCAATAAATAGAGCCTTCCCCCTTAACGGCTATTGTGGTTGGCAAGAACTTCCAACACATTCCTGTAACTTTTATTGTCTTCAGTATTTGCAGTGTTTCTAAACTACATCCAAGTGTTTACCCCATTAGCTTATTTGGAGAGGGAAAAATGCATGGATGTAGCTTTCCTTATATATATATATATATATATATATATATATATATATATATATATATATACAAATATTTAGATGTTTGCCCCATTAGTTTGTCGAATTTAAGACCTTCCGCCCCATTCGATAGTGAGCCTGTGATTTTTGAAGAACCAGCCTACCGAAAAATTTACAATTTAACCTAGAAGGGTGATCTAATGGATGTTTTGTTTTTTTAAAGTCGGATGGAGGTCCAGGGAGGGAACTAGAAAAATAATTAAATGATAAAAATGGACCAAAGAGTGACTCATTGTGACGACCTTGTGTGCACTGGTGTTGCACTCATTCTTAATATATCCCAAACGTTCACTACCCTCGTCCTCTGGCACTGCTAATTGGTGCCGCCTTGCTCAATGGGGTTTATTTTGTGATTATATATATATATATATATATATATATATATATATATATATATATATATATATATATATACAGTATAGAGAGAGAGAGAGAGAGAGTTAGTGACAACTACACTTAATAAATATATGTTTTATACTCGGCAGGAATATGAAACTCTACCATAGACATCTCCCGGTAAATATGCCAGAAGATATCTTGGAATACAAACGAAACCTTGGAGTTCCGTGATTCATTTTCCTAGCAAGTATTATATATAAGATGTTTGCCCCATTAGTTTGTCGATGTTATCCTGGCGAGCGATAGCGAGCCTGTAATCAAAAGAGGAACCGGCCTTCGGTCGGGACATTTATCTTGAGGGGGGATATAGGGGGTGTTTTTCTAAGTTTGAAGGAGGTCTAGCGAGGACAGTAAATAATAAATTAATAAATTATATAATTAATAGAAAAAAAAAAAACAGCCACTGTCCCCTTAAAAGACCCCCCCCCCCCCCTTCCCGCTCAGCAACAAGGCAACGCATATTTGGCTGAAAATTGAGTCTAGGGTTAGTTTGGGGTTATATTGAGAGAGAGAGAGAGAGAGAGAGAGAGAGAGAGAGAGAGAGAGAGAGAGAGAGAGAGAGAGAGGTGCAGCTGTCCACACCGGCTAAAGTTGGAAGTGTGGAAATTGGGTAAAGAGGGAAGAGTTAGGGGTATGGCAAAGTGTAGTGTAGATGTATGTGGGTGTGTGTGTGTGTGTGTGTGCGCGCGCGTGTGTGCGTGCGCGCGCGCGCGCGAGCGAGCACCAACAAAAAGCGCCCCTATAAATCACGAAGGGTGCCCCCAGACGTTTTCAAGAGCAGGAAATGGGCGGGCTAGACAGTTAAAAGAAGTCTCCCCAATAGGTCTTTTTACTGTGATAACTCTATTACTACGGTCTATGGGGGGTGGGGGGGGGAAGGGGAGGGGGCGTGGAAGATAGGGGAGGAGGAGGGGACGAGTGGGGGGGGGGGGAGAGAGAGAGAGAGAGAGCAAATAAATACACCCCTCCCCCCTGGTTCACTATTTGGGTGATTTTTCCATGTATTCATTAATTATGTTTCTAGTTTCCTCCCTAGACCTCCATCAAATTAAAAAAAACATCCATTAGATCCCCCTTCTAGATTAATTTGTAGATTTTTCGGTAAAAGAAAATTCCGGCCGAAGGGCGGTTCTTCCAACATTGCAGGCTCACTATCGTTCGCCAGGGAAAACATCGACACCTAAATGGCACGAAAGGTCTAAATATTGACTAAGAAATGGGGCGAAAGGTCTTAAAATTGACTAACTAATGTGGCAAACATCTTAACATCTGAAAACTAATGGGGCTAAACATGAAGGAGAAGGTGGTCCCGAAAACCGGCCCATCCCCCCCCCCTTTAATTGCCATTGTGACGCATGTCCACGTGTGAGCATGCTGTACAGAACGCCTAGTCATGCCCCACTCTCGCTAGGATCGTCAGGGCAGGAACTTTGGCTGTAGTCTATGTAGAGTTTCCTAACTTAGTTCATGTGAGCCGTTGTACTATAAGTATTATGAATATGTATTTTGTTTTCATCTGAGTCAACGAGTTCTATTTTATATCATTAGTTATAAGTATTGTGTGTAAAACTTATTTGTAATGATGGGAAGAGAAACAGCCACAGTTAGGGGTCAGTGGGTACACCAGGCAGGAGGTAGGCCTAACTCACTGGCACTCCTCCCTCCTTCAGTGCTAGAAATGACGTCATGGTTGTCAGTGGGCGGTCCTTAGTAGTTCACGTTGGGCTCACTAGAGGGCCGGGTATAAAAGGGAAGTCTAGCCATTTTTTCATCAGAACTCATTAGGCAGAGCGACTTCTCATTTCCCTTGCTAACTATATATTCTTCTGACTGATGGGAACTTTATCTACTACCTTACATTCTTATCTCCTCTTTTCCCTGCCCTGTTTAACTTCCATGGTCCCGTTGGTGCAGAGCTAGTCAGCCAACGTATTATCGCTTGAGTTCTCACGAGATACTTGCCTATTAGATAGCCTATTTTGGAAGGGTTAACTTAGAATAGGATTGATTTATGTTTGTTGCACTTGTATATGCATTTCCCTGTGTGTTATTATTATTATTCCTGTTTTCTGCTGGTCTAGGTAATGCTAGTCTGGGGTAAGGCTTTTCTGTGTTACGAGTTGTTGTTTGATGCAGTGGTTAAGCGATAAACCTGCATACTCGTTTCGGTTCAGTGAAGCCTAGGTTGTCTTCGCGGCTGACTGTGTTGAGTTTATAATTTACAGTGCGTGAGGGCAAGAGCCTAACCACCCTGTATTTTATTAACAGTTTGTTTTTACTTTGTCAAGGAGCCGGGAGAAAACCAGATACAAGGGATCTGGATTTCTCAAAGTGCACTTGTTAGTTTTAACGTAATAATTTAAACAGTCGTGAGGACTTCGCTAGGCTACAAGCCGTTTTTGCTCAGTCACTGCTACCTTTTGCCCACAGTACCCCAGCTAGACTTTACTCGATTAGTAGATACAGAATAGTATTGAAGCTTTCCTTATGTATGATATTGTTTATGCACTATTGATTTCATGTGTTGCAAGCTTGGCTACTTTAGTGATTAGTGGCCCACGAGCACAATCCGAGTAGGCTATTGCCGTTGCATTTGCGGAGTACTTCCTTTTAATGTTTGCCATTTACTATTGCATATTCTTTTAATTATTCTTATGCCAATTTAAGCCTTTAATAGTATTTAATTGCCAGTGTTTTTGCTTATTGAATTACTGTTCAAAATCCGATACGTACTTCTTACGAGCATCCGAGTAGCATCTAACTTTTTTCAGAAGATTCCTTGCTCGATGCTTAAGGACTATTAATTAACGTAACGTAATAGTGCCGATCCGAAGTAGAGGGTGGTGGACTTCTTAAGTTCATAGTCAAGGGTGGATTACTTCGGCTTCGGCCAACACTATTCTTTGGTGTTGTTGTTTCTTACTTCAATGTTTGATTGTTGACCAGACTAGATAATTCCTGTCTCTTTATTAGTCTGTTGTTGAACACTAGTACCGAGTTCTTGTATACCCCGTTATAGCAGATTGAACTCTGGAGGGTATTGGTGTTTTTTGTTCGGCTGGCAGTACTCAGGGGTTGGGATCGTGTGTTTCCGTTGTGGCAGCGAGCCGTATTCGAGTCCTGATTGAGAGCCCTTGTGTACCCGAGTGCCAGTTCGTAACAAATGACGACCTTGCCAGGATTTTGTGAACAGTATATATTTTTGCAGAGTTGTACAACATTTGTTTGTTTGTATTTTAGCGTGCATATTGAAGAATATTTTTTTTTTTATGGCAATTAGTAAAGCATTTAAGAGACTCCAGTTAATTTAGTAATTAGTGCTTGCATAGGAAGTTTAACACTTTTGTCTCGAGATTTTTTTTGTGGACTTCAGTATGTCGTGCATTAGCACTGACGATGAGCGAGAGATATCATTTGAAGGTGTGCCGTTAGTAACCAGTGAGGAGGATGCTAGAGTTTTTGTGAGTAAGCGGTACCACGTGACGGAGGAGAGGCTGACTGGGGTGGATGTTTGTGGCTTGCACCTGATAGCCAAGGTTTTGGGCATTTCCAATGTAGCAGGGATGTCCAAGGGGGAGCTGATTTCCTGGGTGTTGCGTGGGCGACATGGGGTTTCGGAGGAGAGGGCGTTTGGGGGGGTTCCTCCCCAGATCCCCTCTCACTCGACTCCCACAGTGCCGTCCACTCAGTTACCGGAGGTTAGCACTCTCCCACAGAGGGATGAGAATTGGCAGATTGGAGTGCCCTCGGGTGGTGCACGTGGTGGTTCCCCAGTTTTTGCCCCCCCTCCTTCAGTAGTGGCAGCTCCCTCTTCCTGCCTGTCTCCAGATATGGTATTTAGACTTGAGCTTGCTAAGATTGAGGCTAGGAAGCAGGAGATTGAGGCTAGGAAGCAGGAGGATGAGACCAGCAGGCAGGAGGATGAGACGAGGAGGCATGAGATTGAGGTTAGGAGGCAGGAGGATGAGACCAGGAGGCATGAGGCTGAGCTTAGGTACGACTCAGAGAAATATTGTGCTAAATTAGATTTAGATAAGACTCGTGCAGAGTCGACAGGGACTCGGATGGGCCGTGAGGGCCAAGTAAGAGAACAGTCCTTGGCCCACTTAGTCAAATTGGTGCCGGTATTTAGTGAAACTGAAGTCACAGAATGTTTTAATCGTTTTGAGAAGTGTAGGGAGCATAATTGGCCTGAAGAGAAGTGGGCAGCTCTAGTCTCCTCAAGACTTACGGGTAAGGGTCTGAAGGCTTATGATGCACTGCCTTTAGAGTCTTACATTGACTACCCAGAATTGAAGAGAGCTGTCCTACGGGCATACGAGTTGCAACTGGAAACATATCGATTGAAGTTTCGGGGTGTTACAAAGACTAGGGAGGCGACCTTTCTTGAACATGCCCGGGACTTAAAAGATGCACTTAAAAACTGGACACGTTCTGAGAAAGCTGAGACGGCAGAACAGTTGACTGAGCTGTTTCTGCTCGAGCAGTTTTATAAGTGTACTGGTGCAGAAATGACTTTAAATATTAAAGAAAAGAACCCAAGAACTCTTCAAGAGGCAGATGAGATGGCTGACCTCAGGTTGTCGCTAATCAGAGGGGATGTGAATCTGTAAAGCGTGTTGATGCAGTTCCCAAGGGGCGCGGTACTCCAAACCCTCGAGCTCAGGACAATCACTATAGATATAAACCTCAGTTTAAAAGCCAAGATACCAGGACTGAACCAAAGACTACAGCCGTCCCATTACAGAAGGGTCAGAACTCCGCCCCTTATCAGAAGAGACCGATAGGGGAAGTGGAATGTTTTCATTGTAGAAAGAAGGGGCATTATGCAAAATCTTGTCCTAGTAAGCCGCCAGCTGCAGCCGTGTCTTTGGTGCGCAGCATAGGTGTGGCTGAAATGTCGTCTGGATTTACCCAGGGTAGTTTGCCAGCGGCAGGGTCACAGGCTATGTATAAGACTCAGGAAGGCCCCTGTCCGTGATGTCTTTTGCGCCCATAGAGGGACCGGTAGGGTAAGTTGGGCGGGTTGCCAGCATAAGGTGGAAGTTTTGCGTGATACTGGAGCTTCACAGACACTTTTGAAGAATTTCACGGGGCGACCAATTAATGCGGCACGGGTGGTTGTTGTTCAGGGTATTAATGCGACCAGGTCATACCCGTTGGTTCGTGTGGAGCTGGAAGTTGATGGTGTGATTAAGGACTTAGATGTTGGGATCGTTGAGAAATTGCCAGTGGAGGGCGTCGACCTTCTTCTCGGCAACGACTTTGCGGTGCCTACTTTAGACGTTCCACCCTTAGTCGTTGCCGAGAGGCCGGCCGACGTGAGTAGGGAGGAACAAGAGTGGGTAGTGAGTTGTCAACACCAACAGATGGCATGTGTGGTAACTCGTTCCCAAGCATTTAAGGTATCACAGCCTATTTCCCAGGCCACAGAACAGCGGAGGAAGGGAATTAAGGAGAAGCGGAAGGCTGGGAAAAGTTTGAAGAGTTTAGAACCAGTGGCTCTCCCAAAAGACCCAATAGCAGGACCTTTGACCGAGTCTGTTGTAACTCCAGTGCCTAACACAGTTGATAAAGTAATGGAGGAGGCAGAGACTCAGAGACATCACCGTTACCTGCAGCGAGAAAACCGGATGTCTAAGTTGGATGTTGGGGGAGGGCATGAGTTGTTGACCAAGCAGTTAGACATGTTGGCTCCCACAGACATTCGAAAGTTGCAATTAGAGGATCCAGAGGTTTTGCAGTGTACCAATGGGGCTGTGGAGTTAGAAGAAGATAGGGATGCAAAGGCAGGGGATTTTTTTTTCGTTAATGGAATTTTATACCACCGATAACAAGATCCTAAAAGGAACTGGGAGGGCGGATCAGGTACAGTTGACCAGCTGGTCGTGCCAAAGGGCTGTAGGGAAAGTTTGCTTAGGTTGGCTCATGATTCTCCATTATCAGGACATTTGGGTGCCAAGAAAACGGTGGCGGCTTTGGGGAAATTGTTTTGGTGGCCGGGGATGAAGTCTCATGTGCAGTCATGGATAAACTCATGTGATATTTGTCAACGTGTCGGGAAACCGAACCAAGTTATTCCTAAGGCTCCGTTACACCTTATTCCTGTGATTGGGCCACCCTTTAGTAAAATTATTGTTGACATGGTTGGTCCACTCCCTCCCACTAAGGCTGGAAATAAATTTTTGTTAACCATAATGGATGTTGCCACTAGATACCCCGATGCATACCCTATGAAAAATGGAATGGCTAAGACGGTAGTCAGTAACTTGTTGTGGTACTTCTCAAGGTACGGGTACCCGGAGGAGATTCAGTCTGATCAGGGATCTAATTTCACCTCCAACATGTTCAAGCAAACAATGCAACAGCATGGGATACGAGCAGTAGTATCGTCAGCGTATCACCCTGAGAGTCAAGGGGTGCTTGAGCGGTGGCATGCTACACTTAAAAGCATGCTCAGGTGTTATTGTGCTGACAACGGTATGGATTGGGATCTTGGATTGCCTTATGTGCTGTTTGCTGCTCGGGAGGTACCTGGTGAGAGCCTGGGATTTAGTCCAAACGAGCTGATTTTTGGACACCGTGTCAGGGGCCCCCTTAACATGCTGAAAGAAATTTGGGAGGGGACTGTGCAGCCTTGTCCATTATTAAAGTATGTGCTTGAAAGCCGTGAGCGCATGCTTAAGAGTCTGGAGATGGCAGGTAGAAATTTGACAGAATCACAAGCTTTGATGAAGGACAGGTATGATCGCAAAGTGAGGCTCCGGAAGTTCACTGTAGGACAAGAGGTATTAATTTTGTTGCCTTTGGTTGGTAACCCCCTCTCTGCGAAGTACACTGGACCTCATAAAATTGTAGAACAAATTTCAGACTTAGATTACCTTGTTGCCACTCCAGACAGGAGGAAAAAGAACCAGTTATGTCACGTGAACCTTATTAAAGAGTATGTGAGGCGCCCCTCTGAACCTCTCACTGTCCCTGTGTTGGCTTGTTGCGGCCGTGGTGGAGAAGGAGAGGGGGGCAGTCAAGCTTCAGAGGAGGATAGCTGGGATCAACATGTTTCAGCGGATCAGTGGGCGGGGAACTCGAGCCTAAGGGCTGACGAGGCTATAGCTCATTTGCCTGAGCCGCAGTTTGATGCTATCCGTCAGTTGTTCGGTTCATACCCCACTGTATTTGCTGAACACCCAGGCCTCACTACTCAGGCTATGCATGATGTTGACGTGGGGGACCATATACCCTTTAAGTCAATCCCGTACTGTGTGCCCCCCATAAAACTACCAGCTCTGAGGGATGAGTTGGAGTATATGCTCAGTAGAGTACAAAGTACAAAGGAAATCAAGCAACAACAGATCTAGTGACCCTTCTAGGTTGCTTGTCCTCCAAAACACTGATGATCAAGTGTCCAAACAGTGGTTTAGAGTGGGTAAGGGAACATTGGAAAGGGAACTACTGCCCTGCCACTAACGTGGCAGGACTAGGAAGTTAGTAGGGGACATAGGTTAGTACTGAGGGGAGGATAAAGTTATTCATTTACAAACGCAGTCAGTCGCGGGTTTGATGCGAGATATTTGTCTAGGCAGAATTTAAATGAATCAACGGTGCTGCAGTCTATAACGTCTCGGGGAAGCCCATTCCACAAGTTGACAACTCGATTGAAGAAGAAATTCTTAGATTCGTGCGAGTTAAAAGATTTACCAATAATTTTGCAACCGTTTCCCCGCGTGTAATTAGAGATTGGTCGATAGTGAAGTACTTACTACAGTTCATATTGTCGATGCCTTTGATGATTTTGAACACTTGAATTAAGTCGCCTCTTAATCTGCGCTGGGTTAAAGGAAATAGATTTAATTCTCTAAGACGCTCTTCGTATGGTTTGTTCTTTAGGCTAGGTATCATTTTGGTAACTCTACGTTGAACTCGTTCTAGCTTGTTTATATCTTTTTGGTAATAAGGGCACCAGGATTGAACGCAGTATTCCAGAAGAGGGCGGACTAAGGAATTGTAAAGGGTTAGGATAACTTCTTTGGATTTATGCTCAAATGACCTGCCTATAAAGCCAATTATTTTGTTTGCTTCTTACAACTTCTGAACATTGTTGACTCGGTTTTAGGTACTCGATATTGTTACTCCCAGATCAGTTTCTCTGTTTACATTCTTAAGCTGAGTGCCATTCATCGAATAGTTTGCTTTCTCATTTAGGTATCCGAATGTAGTACTTTACATTTATCCGCATTGAAACTCATTTGCCAAATTGGGCCCAACATGACAATTTATCTAGATTGTGTTGCATATCGTCAACTTGTTCTTTGAGAGTACGCTATTTGCAATTTTTGTATCGTCAGCAAATTTTGAGATTGTGCAGGTGAGACCCTCATCTATGTCGTTGATGTAAATTAGAAAGAGAATTGGTCCTAGTACCGATCCCTGGGGTACCCCGCTACTTACATTGGTCCATTTAGATGCCTTACCGTTTATGACTACCCTTTGCTTTCTGTTGCTGAGCCAATTTTCTATCCATTTCAACACACCGTCTTGTATTCCATGCGCTTTTAGTTTTAGCAGTAAACGTTGTGGGGAACTTGTCAAAGGCATTTTGAAAAATCAAGGTATATAATATCTACAGCTTTACTCTCATCGTAGAGGTTGAGGATATCGTGGAAGAAGTCTAAGAGGTTTGTTAAACAGGAACGTTTTTACGAAAGCCGTGTTGAGTATCTTTAAGTATGTTATTTTCCTCCAAGTGATTTACGAGTCTGTCTCGTATGACGTTTCTAGCATTTTACATACAACTGAGGTTAAGCTAATTGGACGATAGTTACTGGGTAGGGATTTGCTACCTTTTTTGAATATCGGTGTTACGTTGGCTAGCTTCCACTGATCAGGCATAGTTCCAGACTGCAAGGATTTATTGAATAGTAATGTCAGTGGTTTGGAGAGCTCATTCTTAGCTTCCTTTAGAACTCTAGGCGAGATTGTATCAGGTCCTGGCGTTTTATTTACCTTGAGTTTATCTAAACAATTCAATACTTCTCTCTCTGTAACGGTGAGATTGCTTAGAACATCTGAATTATCAATCTGAATCGGCGTGGGTGTAGGGATTCACTGAGGTCTTGTTGTAAAAACTGATGCAAAGAAGGTATTGAGGGCATTACTCATTTGTACTTCGTCTTTGGTGTATTCTCCTTTTTCATCGACTAACGGTCCAACAGTTGAAGTAACTACTTTTTCTTTCTGATATAACTATAGAATTCTTTCGGGTTTGTTTTACTTTGATTCGCAATATGTAACTAAGGTCTTTTTACTTTGCTTAATTAACTTTTGGCTTTGCGTCGTAGCTCTACAAATTTCACCCGTTCTTCGTCATTTTGTGAGGATTTTAATCTATCATTAGCACATTTTTTAGCAAGCAGGCAGTTTGAAATATCTTTATTCCACCATTTGGGCTTATTATTATGGCCTGGACGCCGTATTTTCGATGGTATGCAGTCTTGCACTGCTTTTAGGTAAGTGGTTTCGAATAACTTCCAAGATGTATTTATGTCGTTATTGTTAATTAAAAAGCTCCAGTCAGTTTCTTTAAACATAGCTCTAAGTTTATGGAAGTTTGCTTTCTTGAAATTAGGGACTTTTTCGATGCTACTATTTGGTTCGTTACTAGTAAACTTTAAAGTGAAAGTTATCGTACGATGGTCGCTGTTACTGAATTCATCACCAACATTCAAATTCTCTATCAATTCTTCTTTTGTTGCAAGTACAATGTCAAGAACGTTATTACCACGGGTCGGCATTCGAACAAATTGATAAAGCGAACTCTCTTGCAAGTTCGTATACAAGTCATGTCCGGAGTGTGAAGTAAGAGTATCGCCCCACTTGGTCACAGGTAAATTAAAGTCGCCAAAAATTACGGTATCTTGTGAGTTACTTACATCTGCAATTTGTTCGTAAATTTCTCGGTCAGTTTGCACTGATTGAGCTGGAGGTCTGTATATTAACGCAAGTATTATTTTTGTACCTTTATTATTCTTTATTAGCACAAAAGATGTGTCGACGTTCACAATTTGAGGTTTTGACACGAGGGTCGGGTTAAGACTTTCTTTGATATAAAATAAAACGCCACCTCCATTTTTATTTATTCGGCTGTTCTCAAACATTACATAACCGGGAAGTGAATACTCTGCTAAAAAGTCTCTATCTTGTGTATTGAGCCAAGATTCTGTTATGCCAATCACATCATAATTTTCTGTAAACACTAGTTCCTCTAAATCTGAAAATTTATTGCGTATGCTACGAGCGTTTGCATAGAAAACCTTTAAAGTTGCGGTTTTAGAACTCGCAGATCGTTCTTTCATCGAATTTTTGGTTCTGGTCGGATCTACATTTACATTCATGGCTGTCCTCGGTCCTCGGTCGTTATCCCTGACGGTTTTGAATTTGGGTCGTGTTGGTGGAGCTTTATCCAAATTCGCGGTTCTTGACGGATTAGTATTTAATTCCTTTGTAGATTGCCGTCCTCGCTGTCTTCGGTCCTCCTTCCTGGTTGTCCTGTGCTGAGTCGATTTCTTCTCCGAAAATCCTTCACCGCATCGTTGAGAAGACGCCCAAAACGCGCTGCTCCCACCTGGTTCAGATGAACTCCATCATCCGAAAACAAATAGTCATCGTAGTAGAAATTGTCCCAGGTGTCGACGAATCCCACGTTCTCCTTCCTGCAGAGGTTTGCTAGACAACGATTTGTGCTGGTGGCTATGTTGTAAAATCGGCTCTCTACACCGAGCCGGGGGACGATTCCTGAGACGAGGGTTGATAGAGAAAGGCACAGTTAAGTGGACTTCCCCCGTAACACTGCAGCCTAAGCCAGATGGCAAGGTACGCTTTTGTATTGATTTCCGTAGGTTAAACGGTTTGACTCCAACTAACCCATATCCTCTTCCTCGGGTTGATGATAGTGTTGACAAAATTGGTAATGCTCGTTTTTTGTCTAAAGTAGATTTAGTAAAAGGTTACTGGCAAGTACCTTTGTCCGAGCGTGCTAAAGAGGTATGTGGTTTTGTTGTGGACGGGAGTACCTACCGGTGCAATGTTATGCCTTACGGACTTAAGAATGCACCAGCAACGTTTCAGAACCTGATGAATGAAATTGTAAAGGACATTCCAAATTGCACCGTATATTTGGACGATGTAATCATTTATGATGACGACTTTGAGAGCCATTGTGAGCACCTTGAGACCTTGTTCCGGAAACTTAGTGAAGCAGGTCTGGTAGTAAATTTGGCAAAGTGTGACTTCGTAAAAGCCACTGTGCAGTACCTTGGGTTTGTAGTGGGAAGGGGACAGGTGCCTCCTCAGAACAAGGTACAGGCTATCAATAAATTTCCGCACCCAACAACCAAGAAGCAGATTATGAGATTCTTGGGTATGATAGGCTACTACAGACGCTTCATAAAAGGTTACTCAACGGTGTTGGCACCTCTCACAGATTTGTTATCTAAAGACAAAATGTTTTTGTGGGCACCTGAGTGTGAAAAGGCTTTCACTTTGGTGAAACATTTGCTATGTACTCACCCGATACTCAGGGCCCCAGACTTTAACAGGCCTTTTCAGCTGGCAACAGATGCTAGTGGTGTAGGGGCGGGTGCCGTCTTGCTACAGACAGACAATGAAGGTGTGGAACACCCAGTAAGTTTCTTTTCTAAGAAGTTCAATGCTGCACAAAAGAACTATTCTACAATAGAAAAGGAATTACTGGCGATTGTGCTGTCGCTCAGGCACTTCGAGGTGTATGTTCCAGCCTATGGCCCAGTCGTGGTTATCTACACTGATCATCACCCTTTGAGATTCCTGAATCAATTTCACAATCGCAATATGAGACTGACCAGGTGGTCTTTGATGTTGCAGGAGTATAACCTGGACATCCGTCATATTGCTGGATGTGACAATGTGATCGCGGATTGTTTATCAAGGGTGGATGATCAGTCGTAGGCTATCACAGGTGTGTGGGTTTGAGTGGAGGAAAATAGGCTGCCCTTATAGTGCAGCCGGGAAAAACATATTAAAATATAAAAATCATATAAAAACTCTTTCTTTTGATATAGGTAATCGTATAAGTTTGTCATAGCCTATAGAGTTTGAGTAGTCCACGAACTATCAAATGGCTGAGCTGCTGTAAGCTCGCTCTGGGAGCATGATATTGTGTCTTTTTGCTATTGTTGGGAGGAGTTATAAAATGTTATTTTTTTTTTTAATAATAAGATGTGTTTTGGTGATAAACTCAGCTTTGTTTTAGTGCCATGCGGTCGCTGGGTGTGAGGGGCTTGATGGGGTTCTGTGTTTGTCAGATTTTAGCTCAGGGTTGAGCGAGTAAAATCTTGGGGGAGGTGTGACGCATGTCCACGTCTGAGCATGCTGTACAGAATGCCTAGTCATGCCCCACTCTCGCTAGGATCGTCAGGGCAGGAACTTTGGCTGTAGTCTATGTAGAGTTTCCTAACTTAGTTCATGTGAGCCGTTGTACTATAAGTATTATGAATATGTATTTTGTTTTCATCTGAGTCAACGAGTTCTATTTTATATCATTAGTTATAAGTATTGTGTGTAAAACTTATTTGTAATGATGGGAAGAGAAACAGCCACAGTTAGGGGTCAGTGGGTACACCAGGCAGGAGGTAGGCCTAACTCACTGGCACTCCTCCCTCCTTCAGTGCTAGAAATGACGTCATGGTTGTCAGTGGGCGGTCCTTAGTAGTTCACGTTGGGCTCACTAGAGGGCCGGGTATAAAAAGGGAAGTCTAGCCATTTTTTCATCAGAACTCATTAGGCAGAGCGACTTCTCATTTCCCTTGCTAACTATATATATTCTTCTGACTGATGGGAACTTTCTCTACTACCTTACATTCTTATCTCCTCTTTTCCCTGCCCTGTTTAACTTCCATGGTCCCGTTGGTGCAGAGCTAGTCAGCCAACGTATTATCGCTTGAGTTCTCACGAGATACTTGCCTATTAGATAGCCTATTTTGGAATGGTTAACTTAGAATAGGATTGATTTATGTTTGTTGCACTTGTATATGCATTTCCCTGTGTGTTATTATTATTATTCCTGTTTTCTGCTGGTCTAGGTAATGCTAGACTGGGGTAAGGCTTTTCTGTGTTACGAGTTGTTGTTTGATGCAGTGGTTAAGCGATAAACCTGCATACTCGTTTCGGTTCAGTGAAGCCTAGGTTGTCTTCGCGGCTGACTGTGTTGAGTTTATAATTTACAGTGCGTGAGGGCAAGAGCCTAACCACCCTGTATTTTATTAACAGTTTGTTTTTACTTTGTCAAGGAGCTGGGAGAAAACCAGATACAAGGGATCTGGATTTCTCAAAGTGCACTTGTTAGTTTTAACGTAATACTTTAAACAGTCGTGAGGACTTCGCTAGGCTACAAGCCGTTTTTGCTCAGTCACTGCTACCTTTTGCCCACAGTACCCCAGCTAGACTTTACTCGATTAGTAGATACAGAATAGTATTGAAGCTTTCCTTATGTATGATATTGTTTATGCACTATTGATTTCATGTGTTGCAAGCTTGGCTACTTTAGTGATTAGTGGCCCACGAGCACAATCCGAGTAGGCTATTGCCGTTGCATTTGCGGAGTACTTCCTTTTAATGTTTGCCATTTACTATTGCATATTCTTTTAATTATTCTTATGCCAATTTAAGCCTTTAATAGTATTTAATTGCCAGTGTTTTTGCTTATTGAATTACTGTTCAAAATCCGATACGTACTTCTTACGAGCATCCGAGAAGCATCTAACTTTTTTCAGAAGATTCCTTGCTCGATGCTTAAGGACTATTAATTAACGTAACGTAATAGTGCCGATCCGAAGTAGAGGGTGGTGGACTTCTTAAGTTCAGAGTCAAGGGTGGATTACTTCGGCTTCGGCCAACACTAATCCTTTGGTGTTGTTGTTTCTTACTTCATTGTTTGATTGTTGACCAGACTAGATAATTCCTGTCTCTTTATTAGTCTGTTGTTGAACACTAGTACCGAGTTCTTGTATACCCCGTTATAGCAGATTGAACTCTGGAGGGTATTGGTGTTTTTTGTTCGGCTGGCAGTACTCAGGGGTTGGGATCGTGTGTTTCCGTTGTGGCAGCGAGCCGTATTAGAGTCCTGATTGAGAGCCCTTGTGTACCCGAGTGCCAGTTCGTAACACCATGTTCACCGTCACCACACCGGGATTGGGACAAGTTCTACCCGTTTTCTGTATAATTCTTCGTTTTCTTCGGGTTTTGCTTCTGTGCCGTTGACCTCAAGTTGGCTAATTTATAAAGACACCTCTTATAATTACAGGAAAACAGACACCTAAATGGCAGGAAAGGCCCCCTCCGTCACCCTCCCCCCTGGGATTCTCCATCTTATTTACGTGTCTTATATTTAACTTTTGTTCTTGTCTCTTGTGCAGACTTCTATCAGTGGAGAAGTACCCCCCCTCTCTCTCTCTCTCTCTCTCTCTCTCTCTTCCTATCTAAATTTTCATATCGGACACACACACAGATCAAATTATTATTATTTTGCTTTTTCTATATTCCAACTACTCCCTCTCGGGCATAGGCTGAGAGCCTGCACACTCAACCGCTGAACACGGTGAGGCACGTGAGGTCTTGTTCCCA